>JYFJ02008411.1:0-12453 GCA_000934665.2 Catajapyx aquilonaris
AATAATATTTTGCCTTGCAAACAAATATAATAGACTTTTTCCAAAAGACAACCTATTTTACGTTATATTATTTGATTACACCTTATTTAAAGCTTCATACAGTATGTACAGTAGTTCATTAAAAACCTTTGAATAGTTCGTTTTTGCAGTGTCTAGGACCATTTTCAGATTTGAGGTGTTTTCTGGGCACACCAGTGCATTAATTAGCGTGGAGAATTGGCAGTGCAGTGTAGAAGTGTTACATTTTAAAAATTCAACAGTATTTTATTACAGTAAAGCACTGCACTGTTCTTATCATTCTACGAGTAAATCTTGGGGGGAGGAAGGGGGGAGCTCAGAACCAATTACCTGCAGATGACAGGGCCTCAGTGTATGGCATAAAGATACTTCAATGACGAATCTTTTCCCTTATATGAAGGTGTTCCCTCCTGAAAGAAGTGGACATGCCCATGGTGAGACATGTGACTGGAAGTTGCTTCCAACATGCCGGCTCAGCCCTGACCAGTGTTAACTTAACCCAAAACTATGACATGTCATCAAAAGGAGTGAGGCTTCTTGCAACCAACTGCCCCAACCTAAAGGAGCTAAAACTTGGACATGCCAATTATGTGGAGTGGAATGCCCTTAACCTGATGCTAGAGAAGCTGCCAGGCTTGGAAGTCCTCTGGATGCATCAGGTGAACCAGGAGTGTGTCCGTCATCTTAAGAGTATCCAGCGACTGACCTGCCTGAGGGAACTTAACCTAAAAGACTGTCCTGGGTTGAATGATGAATTTCTGAGGTGCATTTCAAGCAAGTGCACTAAGCTGGAGGTTCTGGACATCTCCGGTGAGTTACTCTGGATGGTTTCTGGCCTTTGCACATTCTGAAGGTTTCTCTTCATACATGGAAAATTGAAGTATTTTTTGAATTAATATATTTTCAGATTAGAGTAGAAAGAAGAACCTAACCTCATGAAAATGAAACAGCTTCATTGTGCAGAGATAAAAAATATTTGGAAATTGCATTTTTGACTCTGTTTGTCATACCTTGAGTTTGTAAAAACATGCCTTTGCTCTTTGGATATTTTAAAAGCCTTACAAGATGGCATTTTAACTTCCTCAGACCCCCAAGAGTTCCCCAAGAGTCCTGGCGAAAACAGTGAATCAAGGTGTCCCTGTATTTTTTATTTTTTTAATTTTTTGCAAGAATCAGCAATGAATTGCTAAAACAACTGGTGGCAGTTAAGTTACTGTTACCATTTGACCTTGGGTCTGAGGAGGTTAAAATGTAGGAAACACTAGTTCTCATCTAAATGTCACACTAAAAGCTATCTTTTAAAAATTATTAGGACCCCCATTTGATGTAAACGTCTGCATTCCAATATGGGAATCGGAATCACTGACCGACGCTGGCATGTCGCACCTTGGAAAACTCCCCTTTCTTCATGACCTAACCATCAACTTTTGTGAGGAAGTGACTGGAACAGGACTGATTCCAGTTGCCCACAACCAGAAGCTGACCAGGCTAGTGGCCAGTAGCTGTGTAAAGTTAACGGAGGAACCCCTGGAGATGATACTCGATTGCTGTCCTGGGATAGTGATGATGGTTCTTACAGGTTGCCCCTTTATTACCACAAATCTGGTAGAAAAGGCAAAGCAAGTGTCCCTCTTAAGGGGACCCGAAGAAAAGCCTGTCATTATGTGTGTAGATGCCTTGGAAGACGATGAGGATTATGAGTATGTGGAGGAAGAGGAAGAAGTGGAGGATGTGTGTGGCAGTGATGGCGGGCGTTTAATGGATGACTGGGATGAGCTGCATCTAGAGGACTACTGCTCTGATGAAGATGACTTTGGGGGAAAGTGGCTTAGATGATTTTGATGGCCCAGACCATGAAACTTACTGGGACTGAGATTTAGAGATGCAAAAGACAGTCCCCTGGAAAATGAGTTCTTGTGCCTTACAGGAGCAGTTATGATCAGTTACGTGATAACTTCATTGTGTTTTCCTTTTTTTCTCATTAATATTTTCTTGTTAATCTACATCAGCCCCCTGTCTCTTCCAGCCTAGCCCTGTGTTGACGGTAGTTTCATATAAATGTCTCCGCCATGCAGGGGATTTGGCGCTGGCCCGCCCCCACAGGAATCACTGGGGAGTCGGTTTGGGTTGGCAGCCTTTGGAACCAACCCAAACCGTCCTTTCCTCGGAGGGCGTTTGCACCCTGGATTCGGGTGGCTGCCACTCGATAGATGCCTGTGGGGGCACGCCACTGCCTCTGGCGGAGACTTTTATATTAAACTACCATATCGTAGAGTAACAGGGGGCTGATGTACTATATCGCTCAAAAAGATAGAGACGATTGGCATTTGATTCAAGTGCAAGTTGCACTTGAGTCAAATGCAAAATCGTCTCTATCTTTTTGGGCGATATAGTACATTAATCCAGAGATGACGTACATAAAAGCACCTGTGTAGTAGGAGTCATTTTAGAAGTATCAAGTATAATGATTCATTTTAATTCCATGAAGCTAATTACAGTAGTTACACAGGCTATAAGTGTAATTTTTTGTGGTATGAAAGTTTTGTCTTTTTTTGCAGTCGACCTGAGATATTGGTTTAGTTGTCACTGTGTCATGGTGCAAATGTAATCACACTCCTTGGGAATTGATTCCAACAGATTTTATAAAGATTTTCCCGTAATAACTGATCATTTAATGTCTTTACTGGACCTACTATCATCATCATCATCATTTATTTCACCTCCCTGTCTCCACATACAGGGAGGGACCTCTCAGTACATTACAGTAAAGCACATAAACTCCTTTGGGCACCATGGTACATCACATTGTTTTATATCCTTAGGGCCTGTTTCACCGAGCTTGGTATATGATAAAACCAGGGTATTTCTCAAAATCCCTATCTATTTGTATTGGATTTTCCTAAAGAAACCTGGTTTTATCATATACCAAGCTCGGTGAAACCGGCCCTTAGATAGGGATTTTGAGAAATACCCTGGTTTTATCATATACTGAGCTCGGTGAAACCGGCCCTTAGTCTAATTAACAATTATGGATCCAATCAGCAATATATGAAAAAAACAAAAAAAAGAGCCTGAAGCTGAACATCTGAAGGGTTCAACACTGCTCTAAACATGTTTTCTCTGTTAAATTCAGGAAATTCCCTTCTGACTCTCCCTCTGCCCCCCTCGAACAGTCTACATTCCCCCACAAGTGGAACCAGTCACCTTTATTCCCCCTATAGCATAGGCTGCATTGTTCTTCCGGATTGATATTAATTTTCCTATCACCACCCAAAGGCATCCACCGTGCCTCAAGCCGTACACATGCTAGGACTCGTGTTAAATTTATCGGGCGAATTGCCTTAACCCTGTAATGCCCCTTGGGTCATATCTGGCACACCATTTAGTGCAATTTGGCACTTACAGGAAATATAAAAATTGCACTAAATGGTGTGCCAGATATGACCCAGTGGGCATTACAGGGATATGTGCCGCCCTATAACCCATCATAATTATAAACCCAATTTATTACAGTTGGTTTTTGACTTTTTTAACTTTTCAATATCGTTCACAATCTCAATGTCCTTCATGGTTTGTTCCAGACAGGCCATTTTCCTAAACCAATCCTCATCAACCACTAAGAAATTTTCTACAGATTGACCATACCTATGTAGTTCCAAATCAAGTTGTTTGAGCCAGTTGTATTTAGGAAGGGCCTCTCTCTGGTGGATTAAATAAAATGAAGAGCGGTGAGGGAGCCTATGATGCTCCATCTTACTTATTACCCTAAGTAGTAGGGCGGTTAAGGAGCGATTTTGGGGGGTACCTTGCACTTTGTGATTAAAGCATGCCACTTGGCACATGTGTCACTTGGACCTATGTGAGCCGATTTAGAGTTGTTGCCCAGTTGGGGGGTCATTTTCCCCAAAAAAGGGGGGGTCATACATGGCACCAACAGATTTCGGTCAAATTCTTCCAATTTTTTATATGTTGTGGGCAACGACATCCTGGTCATTTTTTGTCTCTGGAAAAAAGTCCTAACTATAACAGGTCAAAGGTTAGAGGTCAGCGAAATTCGGAATATCGTTCCCTTACAACCCCATATAAACAGCACATCGATGGATAGGTGCCGTGCAGAGGATTCAGAAAAACATATACACATGATCTCTGTGACCTACAGATCAAAGGTTATTGACCTGTGTGTGAGGTCACAAATATGTGTTATTTGATAACCCAGTCACCCCACTCGTGTCATATATCGATCGATAGGTCTATTCAAGAAGGTTAATAAAATCATGTTGAGGTTGAACATAACTAATTTAAAATGTGGAATTGTGTCCTTTCAAGTTACAGTGCATAAGGAAGAAAAAACATCCAAAAGAACAATATTGACACCAAGCAGGTCGCTTCTCCTGAAGTCGTCACAACTGTATGGAGCATAGAGGAACTTGACGATGCACAGTATGGGAAATTTGCTGAGGAGAGACTCAACAGAGGTAAAAGCCTGTTTGAGCCAATCAAACTCAATAAATTACCCCTTTTCAGCACTGAAATCAAGCCGCGTGAGACTAAATTGAAGGCAAGAATGACTGGCCTGAAACTGGATTGTGGCTTGTTCAGCAAGTTGTACATGGCCACGTGTGAGCACAGGGCTGGAGATCTCGAGACATTCTTTGCGCACAAGAACCAATCTAGTCCTCCAGCACTCTCGGTCATGAACATGATACGTTCAGGCACCAAGTCAGATCTTGTGAAGTGTCTCACCAACAGATGCGAAGGATCTACGGTGCCGACTGCTCCTATACGGTATCAGTGAAAATTCTGGATGGCGCCGCGGTTGTCCACATGCTTAGCCCAGGGCAGAGTAAAACCTTCGGTGACTATACGCTGACATGGTAGTCTTGCCATTCTTAGGTAGAGAACTGTCAAATGTGATGAGGCTGGATTTGGTGTGGGATAGGTATTACTCTGACAGTTTGAAAAACGCAGAGAGAGAGAGGTGTGTGGTTCTGGGATGCGAACTCGGGTCAGTGGTCCCACGAAAATTCCTAGAAGCTGGGCCAATTTTCTTCGGGACGGTGCAAACAAAGAAGAACTATTTCATATGCTAGCGACCCGTGCACATTGTATGGACAGCGATAACGGGAAGGAATTCTACACCACTGATGGAGAGTTTGTCCTGAGCAACACAACGCGAGACATAACGGGTTCCCTGGCACCTTGCAATCATGAAGAGGCAGACACCAGGATCATGGTACACATTGCCGATGCTGTGGGTCAGGGTCATAGGAAGATTATGATTCGCACGGTATGATGTTGTCGTGTTGACCGTGGCGTGCCTGCCCAAGCTGTCCGATCTTGAAGAATTGTGGGTGCACATAGGCACCGGAAAAAGTCACCACTACATTGCATGTTATGTTATGGCAGATTCACTCGGTAAAAATAATCAGTTTTACTTCTGTGCCTTTCTTGATTTACTTATCTCGGCATTGCGCAGGCATGAAACGTATTCTAATTTTTTTCGCAGGCCCGACACTGTGTCGGCATTTAACGGCAGGGGAAAAAAGAGCGCTTTCGAAGCGTTCCAGGCATTACCTAATGCTACTGATGGATTTAAAGCAGCTGCTGAGGGTAAAATCAACGAAGCCAGCCCCATACTACAGAGATTTGTAATAACGCTGTACGACAGGTGGTTACAAATTGTGCTTCCAGGTTGAAAAAAAGGTGACCATGTAATATAACGTTTCTTCTCCTCGTCACATCTAGTCCCTGCACAACTGTCAATGAGTGCAGAAAGTACTTGTTCACGAAGAAAGACGGGCATCTGGAGAATATTCCACCAACCGAAGCGGCCCTGCACCAACACATTTTGCGAGCCATCTACCAGGGCGTCCATATATGGGGTCAAGCACTCAAACTACACCTAGATCTCCCCAGTCCGTCAGAATGGGGATGGAAAAGGGAAAATAACTTTTGGGTGCCCGTCTGGACCAACATGCCGGTTGCTTCACAAGCTTGCTTGGAACTTGTCCGATGCAAATGCAAAACGACATGCGGATCGAGGTGTAATTGCATCAGGCGAGAGCTGAAGTGTACAGCATTGTGCATGTGCAGCGGAAAATGCCGATGATTAGGCCTAACTATGGTTGTTCTGTGTTTAAAGATGTGTGTTTAAACGACTTATGAACATATTTTGAGGCGCCGTAGGTATGTTTCCAGCCATATTTGCCGAAGACATCGCATAGAATAACAGAAAAAGGACTTCCAGCGCGGTTCTTTTGGATTTTTTTTCTTCCTTATGCTGTAACTTGAAAGGACACGATTCCACATTTTAAATTAGTTATGTTCAACCACAACATGATTTTCTTAACCTTCTTGAATAGACCTATCGATCGAAATATGACACGAGTGGGGTGACTGTGTTATCAAATAACACATATTTGTGACCTCACACACAGGTCAATAACCTTTGATCTGTAGGTCACAGAGGTCATGTGTATATGTTTTTCTGAATCCTCTGCACGGCACCTATCCATCGATGTGCTGTTTATATGGGGTTGTAAGGGAACGATTTTTCGAATTTCGCTGACCTCTAACCTTTGACCTGTTATAGTTAGGACTTTTTTCCAGAGACAAAAAATGACCAGGATGTCGTTGCCCACAACATATAAAAAATTGGAAGAATTTGACCGAAATCTGTTGGGTGCCACTATTATGACCCCCCCTTTTTTAGGAAAATGACCCCCCACCCCCCCCTGCAAGACCCCCCAACTGGGCAACAACTCTAAATCGGCTCACATAGGTCCAAGTGACACATGTGCCAAATGGCATGCTTTAATCACAAAGTGCAAGGTAAAAGTCCTTAACCTCCCCACTATAAGATATCGTAGCGCGAGTAGCACCACTCTATTTCTTAAGGGTTGGCGCCCAGTCTCCAAACGGAGAAGGTAATTGGCTGTGGTTTTCCCAGTAGCCAGGAGCCTCCTTAAAAAAACAGTTTGCGCACATTCCAAACCTTCCAGCAAATTTAGGCTCCATATTGGAGCCGCATATAAAGCAGTGGACAATACCGTTGCATCTAACATTTTTACAGCAGCCACAATGCTCGGTAATTTGGCATTCCTTAAAGTTGGCCAAATTGCGTTTAGTGCTCCATTCAGTTGACTCATTCCGTCCTCAAGGGCAACATTAAATCGTCCCGACGATGAAAATTTGATACCCAAATATGTGTAGGAAGGGACTACTTCGATGGAGTGGTTATTTGGGTTATTTACTTCAAAGACATCGTTACCGGCAATATGCCCGCCCCTTCTGAAAATCACTATTTTGGTTTTTGAAAGGTTCAGGATTAGGCCGTTTTCGTTCAGATATTCCCCAGTCGCCTTCAATAATTTTTGCATATATAACCTGTGGTCTGCCAGAAGAACGATGTCATCAGCGAAAAGGAGTGCCTTAATAACGCCCGGGATGCCTGGTAACTGGATACCCCCTGACTTCTCTTCGAGGTTTTGGATCAAATCATGGATATATAGGAGAAATAGTAGCAGCGACAAAGGGTCGCCCTGAAGGACCCCTTTTTCAATTTCTATCCCTTTATCCCTCCTCCAACCAGCTATCTCCGTAATCTGTGCCTTGTTATACCAGTCCATTATTACCGACATATATCGCCCCGCCAGACCCAGCGCTTCCACCCTTTTCCAAAGTAACGTTCTTGGAATCGAGTCAAACGCCTGCGATAAATCAAGGAACGCCGCATATGCTTTGGCTGCCGGCCTCATTAGTCTCGAGTGGATTATCGTCATTAGCATAAACAAATGATCTTGCGTACTATAGCCAGGTCTGAAAGCAGCTTGTTCCTCCGGCATAAAGGTTGAGAAGCTCGGTAAGTTCAAAATTCTCTTTGCGAGGATCCTCGTCAGTAGCTTCCCCAGTGTACAGATCAGGCTAATCGGCCTATAATTTCCAGGGTCGGACGCAACACCTTTCTTGTAAATCGGAACTGTAGAGATTTGTGCCCACTCTTCCGGAACCTTACCATTTTCCAGGATTGAATTAAGGTTTGAGAGGAGGAATTTTTGAAATTTATCACCTGCATTTTTCAATTGCGCATTTGGAATTCCATCGATGCCCGGGGCAGATCTCGTTTTCAGCGTCCCCAGCGCGGTTTTTAATTCCTGTAAGGTAATTAGTTTATCTATCACGTGGTTTTCCGAAAGGTTCATCCAAGGGCCGTAAAAACTTTGTAACTTCCTCTGCGAAAATAATTCTCAGAAATGCTCAAACCACCTCTGGCCTACTATCGTATCAGCCGAGTTAAGTTTCCTTCCTCTAAACTTTTTCACGTAGTCCCAAAAAACTTTGGGGTCTTTACGTCTTTTGACTGGGCAAGCTTTGCCATTATTTTAATAATAATAATAATAATAATTGGGTAGTGCGGACCTCATTCGAGGTATTGCACGGACCTTTATTTATTTTGCAATTTTTTACATACAGTTTTTTTTTCGTCGCAACGCCCTGGTCCACGGGCGTATGGGGAAGGGTAGCTTCCCAAGGGAGGGCGCTCTCATGTAGTTTCTAGTCATTGCAGACCCTCTTAAACACCAGACCTTTTCTCCTGGCCCCGAGCAGAGAAGGGAGTGCAATTCTGCTCCGGCATGTCGGGTGAAAAGCGGAAAAAGACCCGGCCAAGCAGAGGTGACGGGGACGGGATTTGAACCCCGGCCTCCCGCTTGGCTGGCCAGCGGCGTAACCACTAGACCACCATGCCTCCCTCAGCTTTGCCATTATTCCTCTCTAGTAGTCCGTTTTTTTCCTTTCTGTCATTTCCTTCAACGTCCTTTTCGTATGTTGGTACTCCGACCAGTTGCTAACCGTGTGCTCTTTCCTAAGTATTGAAAGTCGCCCTTTGCTCAATTTACGAAAAATTTTAATTTCTTGATCAACCAAAGGTCTTTGTTGACCTGTACTTCCCCCTTTTTTCTCTTTTACCTCTTGAATTAAATTTTCCTTAAGCATGAACCTCGTTAACAATCCCTGTAGTTTCTCAGGAAGTAATTCCCCCTCGTCTGAAGTGTAATTATCAATTTCTTCCTCCAGCTTCCCACACCACATCTCAGGCTGAGCCAGTTGTCTGGTTGATTGAAAACGCCGCGTTTTTTAAATATTCAGACACTTTATTCAGCTCAAATGTTTGAATAGATACCACAGTAGGTAAATGGTCTGAGCCAGCCGCTTCCCTCACTTCAAAGTTCGAAATGCCCTCAGAAAAACTCGCGGAGATTATACCTAGATCGACTACACTACATCCATTTCTCTTTAGGCAGGTAAATTCACCTTGCTCATCTAAGGTGGAGGTTCCATTGAGTGGGGTTAGAGCTAGATTCTCCAACTGTTCTCTTAGTACACGTCCCCGGGTTGACACACATTTATCCCTGGATTTTCTCAATTCCAATTGAGTGCCATGTAGCCCTTGTGGGCTGTACAGTACAACCCTATTCTTGCATTCAGGTCCCCCATAATAAGAAGGGGTTCATTTTGCAATCCTTCATGTTCGATCCTTTCAAACAGTTCAGCAACAACCATGTTTCTATCTCTATATATACAATAACTAGGTACCAATTAGTCCTTTTAAAGGTGAGTTGGGCCATTAAATAATATGGGGATGATACTACAACACAGCTTTTGATCTCAGGGTGACAAAATAATACCAGACCCCCCGACGCTCTTCCTTTTTTATGGCTTTTTTCCACTGGTATTGAGATTGTCGTACCCTCTTTCCACATTTACGTCGTTACTTCGCTTACTAGCCATGTTTCCACTAGACCTAATATTTTCAAGTTCTCAGGAAACTCACACTCCTCCAACAGGTCCTCCAATTTCGCCCCATTAATATTCCATGCCATACAGTCACATATAGTTATCTGTATCCTAGGCTCTTCCCACCCCTTCTCTTTCCCGAATGACCCCACTTTCTCACCTGGTTTAATGTGCCTCTGAGGGATATCGTTTGTACATTTCCGCTGTCATTGTGTCAGACCATCCGAGTGGCTACCAAAATCGCGTGAACCCGAAGGCTCGTCTAACCTAGTTATCCCTAATTCCCGTAATGTGGGAGCCACCCCGAGACCCCTGGGCTTGGGGTGCGAAACCCTTGACAACTTCCCATCCGCCCACGTGTAAGCCACATTGTCTACCAACATTGTATCCTTCTTTAGCTTAACTGCGGCGCCCCTGCCCACCAATTCACGCCTTTCCTTGATCAGTTCTCTACGTATCTCCCTGGTTTCTCTGGAGAAGTCCCGTGATATTGAGTATCTCGTACCTTTAAGTTTGTGGGCATTCCTAAATATAATATCCCTATCCACTGTTCTGGGAAATTTTGCTATCAAAGGAGGTGTGGCACCTCTACCTAAAGGGTGTGCTCTATCTATTACCACACCCCGAACCTGTAGTTTAGCTTGAAGGAACTCTGTAATCAAACTTCCGTAATCTTGACCTTCACACCTACCCTCCTCGGATACCCCGTGGAAGATAACATTGTTCTCTCGACTCCTGTCCTCGAGGTCGATAACCCGACTCTTAAGGAACGCCACATCCTCCGCTTGTGTTTTGACTACACCCTTTAAATGGACGATCTCTTCTTTCGCTTCGAGCAAAGCTGTATTATTCGCGGTGACCATCTCTATTAGCTGCGACAGTTTGGACATTACGTCATCCCTAAATGATTTCCATTATTCTCTGTCGTCCGGTACGTCTTCCCCCTCACGATCGGTCCTCTTCCTTTTGGGTGTGCCCAGTGGATCTTTTAGGGTGCCCGCAGGAAGTTGAGTAGGATTAGGGCCAGGGTTAGGTTCCACATTAGCCCTCTCCAAAAGCACTTGTATGAGGGCTCTGCCCATTGGGCTGCAAGCCATTAATGCCAACCCCACGCACTGCCAACACCCCACTAACACACACACAGCACACTGCCCTGTGGCATTCGTAGACACACCCACTCCCCTTGCCCCAGTATGGCCCTCCAGATCCTTTCCGTTGTTACGTGGGCCACCCTTGGCGATGTCAGGAGGGGCCAGAATCAGCAGGGTTAACATCATCAGAGCCATCCTCCATTGGCCCATTCGACGGTCCATCTTCCTCCTGGGTTGTCTTGGGGGCAAACCCGATCTCCTTCCACCTAGGATCGCCCGTCTCCATTGTTCCACTGAGATCATGGTGCCGTCGATGTTGTTGGCAGCAATAAGGTGAGATTAACTTGAGTGACTTTAAAACACTTCGTAGCTGAAACTTACAGTGGCTCTGCTTTTCTACGCGCTGGGCCACCAACCTTGTCTATGCCCAGGCTCGTGGGTAGCGAGGGGAGAGAGAGCTCAACTCACAACCTTCTTCGCCCTCGTCTCAACTGAGAGTGTACTGGACCTACTATGTGATAATTAAGTACTACATACTGTAAGAGTCAGTTGCATCAAGAGCTATTAGCTCTTGGTAGTAGTTTGTTCAGAGAAAGATTTCCATGTCGACACTTGCTCTAACAAGGAATTACTTTCAGGTTGCCTGGTGACTCATTCCAATAGGAATTGTGGGTGCGGGTCATCCATTGTTAGGGTAGTGAGTAGTGACATCATGACATTACATTCCTGAACAACTGTAGGTCATCATGTTTGGTTGGGGTTTGGTTTGAGATGAAGATAAGGTATTTGGTCAGGATTACCTCATGAGTTTGGTTCCTGTACAGTGCTGTAGCTGTCATACTTTTCTTATTTATGTCAAGGACTCAAGGTAAACAATGAGGAATTTGGTAAGGACAATTCAGACCGTTGAATGAATGGTATCACTCTTGATGGTATGTTTTTCATTTTTTTTTTCCAGTGTCTTTTATTTATTTTAACCCATTTTGTAATTACCATGACAGTAAAAGTTCCACATATGTGTTTCACATTTGAATATTATTTGTTTGGGAAAATGGATTGCAACAATTGCTTCTGGACAATGGATTTTTCATGACCAGCATCATCTCGTCCCAGGCGCCAACGATGTTCTGCCGGTAGATGTCAGGGGGGTGGCGAAGGGAGAGAAGCCATTCCAGCCATCCCCCATCGCCCTAATAACGACTCCAGCTGTACCGACGCGTTTCTAGAAACTACGCTGGTCGTAGAGTGTGTTGCGGCAGGACATCGTAGCTCATTTGGTCGCGATAGTGCCGTAAGTAGCGAACACGCCAACACGGGTAATAAAGGAAGCTCGTATGTGTTAGGAAGAGGCAGAGGAAGAAAGTAACGATCGAAATTTGCTGTCTGCATGAGGCTCCTGTAAAGTAGGCTTAGTGTACCTTTCACTATGTACTTTTATGTACCACTAGCAGGATACCCGGCGTTGCTCGGGTTATGAAAGACTTTTCCATAAGAGTGACTCATTGATTTGGTAGTAACCTTTGCAATAATTATGGCTATACAATGTTGG
>KZ539808.1:556-12450 GCA_000934665.2 Catajapyx aquilonaris
GGGGGGGGGGGGGGGGGGGGGGGTGCTTCGTGCATTTTTCAACAGGATTAAATTCGGCGCCAGATGGGTTCAAGCCCAAATGTCAAGTGCATGGGAGCAAATTGCCAGCCTGGTCGCAATTTGATCATTGCAATAATTTCGATCATAAATATATATTAAGCTCCTAATATTCAGTTATATACGTACAAATACAGGACAACGCATAATTACTAAAATAGCTACATCAAACTGCGATAGAAATTGGTGTTGACTGCACATGTAACATACTGTTGTGCATTACATACATTATCTGCTGGATGTACAGAATAATTGTTAAATTTGATTTCATATGCTATCCATCTATTTTGAAACTAGGAAAAACCCTTGCTCCGCTCACATTTTCCTAGGGCGCGGGCCAATGGGGAGGTGGCGGTAACAATATGCGGCGGACCAATCAGAGGGCTCGGTCAAACACCGCAAGGATTTTAATATTATAGATGTGTGCTGTTGTGCCCCCAGCCCACACTCGAACCTGACTCTCTCTCTCAATCCTGATTCAAGCAATCAAGTATCCTGCATTTTTAATGGATCACCAGTGTGCATCTAACGCATGTTACATTTTTAACCTCCTTCTGTCTGCCCTCCCACTCACATTTCCATAACTTGGTTCATTCGATCCATATTTCAGTATAAACTATGGATCTCCACTATGTACTGGCACAACTGACGCTAAAATTCTGGCTTACTCCGACTTGTGAGTGCCATTCTGGGGTCCCATATCTGTCACAAGTGCAATTTACAAAGATCACTACTTTGTGGAAATAGCAGTTCTTTTTCTTACACACGACACTATTTATGTCTCATCACTGTTGTGTAAATCACAGGTATTAAAGGGGTTAGCAACTTCCTACCAAGGTGTATACCAGCACCAGCACCAAGGTGTCTACTAATTGCAAAGAGTAAATCACTCGGCAGTTGAGTATACAACGGACTTGTAAAAAGTCGGACTTGGCTCCTTATACCAACGGACTTGATGAGTGATTTACCCCTTGATTAATTGCCATAGTTGCTGAGTGGCTGCTAGTGGCTTGCAGTCAATTACTTGGTAAAGGTGTACACTGTTTGCCATAAGTTGCTAATACTTGTACAGTTCCGAGCATAAAGTTAGAGATACTGTGGGCCTTCTCTGACCTTCCTTTATCTGACTAAAATTAATGGACTCTTTTTGGACTGAGTTAGCTGCTTTAGGCATGGGTTCGTGTATTTATAACCATATGTTTGATACCGTATTGGTGGGGATTGGCAGAGCATCCTGCCGAAGGGGAGGGCCTGCCAACTCCAATTTATGCAGGATACTGTACATACCTCACAGGAACCAATCATAACTAGTTATGTTCTTTTTTATTTTACATGTTTTCAGACAACCACACCCCTTTCTCTTGTTACAATGCACAAGAAGACGCTGCCTATCTGTAATCCAATCCAGCAGAAATAACTGTAATCAACACTCTTGAATGCATTAGAGAGCTGCCAAGACTTTTAATGTATTATTATTAGTCGCACCTTTCCTAGCTTTAAAAATTTCCTATTCCCTGCAATGTTGTATAATTAGCATGTAGACAATCTTTAATGTGACAGACTCACTAATTATAAGCCATTTACAACAAACCAACTAGTAACACATTACAGGGATTGAAGCGTAAAATTTTCAAAGTTTGTACTCCAGACTTTCATATGGACTGCAAATTACTTACTCGGCGTGCTTTATTTTTCGTTACTAGATTTAGCCATGTTATAAAGCAGGACCAACTAGAGACCAAACTCTGAACTCCAAGGCTCAGTTTGGAGTGCTAATTACAATTTTGGGGTGCAACTTGCACCTTCCCATTCAAAAATTTCAACCCTCGACATCAGTAATCAACGGGTAGGTAACTAGTTCTTTTTCGCCTTCTACGTGGCATCTTAAAGCATACAACGTTTTTCAGTGGTACTTGTCACACTGTACACATAATTGACGGGCAACACGGTGGCAGAGTGGTTAGCACCGCAGCCTTCCACCTCTAAGGTCCCGAGTTCGATCCCCGGGTCGGACAGAGGATACTTATGTGGATAGAGTTTCGATGGGTTCTCTCCGTGTTCGCGTGGGTTTTCTCGGGATTCTCCCGTTTCCTCCCGCAATCAAAATCCATCACAGCGCAGGCAATGATTCAAGACGGTTATTCAAAAGATGATCCCCTAAGAGGCCCAAGGAAGCCTATCACGGGGTATCCATTATTACTGTACACGTAATTGAGTCAATGTAATTTACTTAAAAACTTCTACCTTAGATAAACTGGAACTGTCCAGTGCACTTCAGGTATCTTTATCTCTCATAACACCACCTCTACCTACCGTCATCACAGCATTTGGTTGTTCGGGTTTTGTTGTTAATGCCTAATGTATCATACATAGATACATTTCCTTTACGGCATATTCCCATCAAGATGGGGTTACCAGCGATGACCAGGTAGGCCTACAGTCCACCTGGCCATCTCGAACGACCAGCATTATTAATCTTTGCCATATTTTTAGTCTATATTTGTTTGCATATTGTTTGCATCGCCTTCATCTTTGAATATATTCCCATTCAATAGGGAAACGCAAGGGGAAATGGATACTTGGAAATAGCTGTTGTAGTATAAATGTACTAGTTTCTGCATTTCCAGTATCACTTGATATCAGCAAGCATTTGCATGCTAATAGTGGTAGGGGATAATTATATGAAAAGGTATTCCCAAGTACCTACTACATTCTAAATGTGTTAGGCAAGGCTCCTGCAAATGCATTACAAAATCTAAACTGAAGAACAACTGACCTCAAGATGTCCATCGAAGTACAGCAGCTCTGAGGAGGTTAGAATAAACCAACGCAACTTGTAATTGACAGGAGTGAACCTTTTCCTATTTTGAGACCGCTTCCCCAGGAGCCCCTGCAGGAGAACCTCTCCGTTGCTCCTACGATCGCCTCCTCTCAACTGGTTCGCCATGGCACACCTGTAGATGAAAGTTACACACATTATTACTTTCTGATAGTGAATTATATTGTAAATTACTAACACACTATTGCATACCAATTAAAAATTCCATGATTTCTCCTCAATCCTCCATTGCAAAAGTCATAATTTTCACAGGTTCCCACCCACAGTTGATAATAGTGTTTTTTAAAAATCCCTTGATCATGATAGTAAATTAAATCTGTCATCCAGCTGGCAATCCCTAGGAAAATTTACGCAATATTGTTCGTCACACAAATATATTACCTGAATCTATTCTTCAACCATCTGAAAAACTCCATGACACTCTGTTCGGTGGCTACCTTCTGACAAACCATTGCCTTGCACTGGGTGGGGGGTTAGAACTTTTTTGTAGTTCTGATAAGTCATCTTTGGAAATGTATTTGTGCTGCTGGAATTTTCTCATTCAATTACTTATAGGTATGCATTATTACAAGTTGCTGAAAGTAACTGACAACATTATCAGGACAAGAAATCCAAACCAAATTTCTTCCGCCTCTAAAGCCTCATTTCATTTGCATTTTTTCTCCAATCATCGCACATGCACACGACTGTATCAGCATTTTTAAAACTCACATTCCTACCCTTAATCCCAGGACCAAAGCAGAAAATAAAACCAGTCTTTCGAGATACATGAGTAATTGAAAGTCTTATCAAGCCAAAAACACAATATTCATCTGCAATATCACTGTGTTTGGTGCACCACATTCATAAAAATGTACTCTAACAATAAAGGTGTGGCTGGGAGGAAATTTGAATTTTCTGCAGGTCTCTTCCTTGTCAAGTTGCGTCACAGGAACAGCAACAAGATAAAAATTAATTTGTCACAAGGCAAGAGAGGAACAAGGCAATGGCAGGCAGATATTTCCTAACAAAATGGGAACCTGCCATAAAACTGGGGCTAACTGTTTATTGAAAACTAGAAAAATCAAAAATTTTGGGTACTTAAGACTTTTTAAAAACGCAGTTTTCCAACTTTTCACGCAGAGGCACGTAGGACATACGTGTGCCAAGTTTCATCCCTCTCTCAGTAGTCTGAAAGTGAGTCAGACAGCCAGGACCGGCCAGGACACACAAAATTTCTGCTTTATGTAAGATGTAGGTACACAATGTTCTACGGACCAAAACATGTACGTCAGCGGATTAAAATCTTGTCCTACATGGCTTCGTATGGACATGAGTTTGTACATCATTTACGCATAGTGCTGCGGAATTCAACATGTGACGATGACAGCTGTGCCGTAGTACTTTTGGCATTAACCGACACCTGTTGCGTACGCTCTGTACGTTACTATGTTAACCTCTAGTGCTGCACCATAATTTACCCGATAGTGTTTGGCCTTGTCCAGTCCCATTTCCTTCAGGAGTCAGGTCTCCTCCCTGCTCCCGCGACACCGATCCCTCTCGCGTCCATCATTCTTTTCTTTTTTGTTCCTTTTCTGTTCTTCTCAATCTTCCTTCCTTCGACTCTTACTAGGCCTGGTTTTTCCTCCTCGAGCAACTCATCCGCATGACACGGCTGGGTCCGTACAAAAATGGAAAGAAGAGGGCAGGCCAGGGAATTACTGGGGAAGTTCTACAAAAGCTAGACTGCGGGGGAAGGAGAGGAAAAAAATGGTGGAAAAATAGTAAAAAACCTCATCCGGTTGGTCCAAAAGGGGGTGGAAAACCGGCAACGGAATCTGGCAGCACTGCGCAACCGCATCTGGCAACTCTGCACAAGAACGTAATGTGAGGACCCAAAATGGCGGGTGGAAGTGGGCCGCCATTTTCGATCCGAACTTGATTGGCTGGTTGCGACCAATTGGGGGAGGAGTCAAATGTGGCGGGGATTGATTCAAATAGGGGTCGAAAATTATTGTAGTTGGATTTTGCGGTGAGTTACCGATGGATGTACAGGCTGTACACGGAGGAGAACGTCAGGAGCGGACTGGCACCAAGGCCACCTATTCCAACACCCTGCTGTAGCTTTGGATTACCGGTATCGCAACATCATGCAATTACAGCAAATATGGCCCAGCAAAGCAAACGTGGGCATTATTCTTACATTATTCATTTCAGACCACCATGGTGCTGCCCGTCACACACTCCTTAAGCTCAATCGCTCCGTGCTGACCAATTTCCTGGACCTCCTTGATATCCTGGCGCATGAACTGGAATCACCGTGTTGCATGGAGAAGCTGGAGTATATCCAGCTGCTGCTACTCCACTGGATTATCAGACTGACTTTCTTACGTGTTATCATCACCATCCTAGTTTTCCTACCATTTTTATAGGTGAACTCTAGGTGACTCTAAAGTCTGGACACAAATTGAATAATTGCATTGTTGGTTACCAGTCACTGGTGCAACTGGCAGGTTGTCAAGTAGAATAAGCCAAATAATGCAGTAATATTACTAATTTTCTGCATTTCCCACAGATTGAATGAGTTTGTCAAAAGAAGAACATACTGAATTGGTACTCCTGAGTGGGCATGAAGGGTGGTCACATCGACGGATGGCAGATGATTTCGATGCCCGTCATCCCAGAAAGATTCCCATTTCTTTTGCCACAGTTGGGTAGGTGGTTAAAAAATTGAGAGAAAGAGGCAGCGTCTTGGTAAAACCCCACTCTGGAACACCACTGGATTGACAACAAAATGAGGGCAGTTGTCATGACTAAGGTAACAAGTCGCAACAAGTAACCCCAAATTGTCCATTCAAAAGACATCCCAGGAACTTGGCATTCCTCGAGAAACCCTCAGAAAAATTTTAATAGAAGAGAAGTATCATCTGTACAAGTTTCAACTCTTGCACAACTTAACTGAAGATGACTCTAACAGACGATTGCAGAGGTGCGAATGGCTCTCGAATCGGTTGGATGAAAACGACTGCTTCACAGAAAACTGTATTTTGTTCAGCAATGAAGCTTTCTTTATGTAAATGGTGAGGACAACCAACTGAACATTCTAGAGTGGTCGCACAATCAGCATTGGATGGACTTTTCCAAACAGCAAGGAGCTGGGAGGATTTTGATCTGGTGTGGTTTGTGGAAAGCACATGTGTTGGGACCTTTTTTCTTCGCTAGCAGCATAACTGGTGAGACGTATGTCGCCATGTTAGACAACCAGTTGATGCCTCAACTAAACAGGTCAGATGAAGGCCTCCCTGAGTGGTTCCAACAGAATGGGACGCCTGCCCATTACGCCACGGCAGTAAAACACTGGATGGAAGACTATTTCCCTAACTGGATTGGGAGACGTGGCTGTGTGGATTGGTCTATCCTCCCACCATATATCAGGCCATTTGATTTCTTCTGGGGAAGGCTGAAGCAAAAGGGGTATTCAACAAAACTCACAGATATTAATCATCTCAAGGAACGCATCATCAACGAGTGTGCTAAGATCGATGGAAATCAGGAGTTACTGCATTGTGTTCACATGCACCTATCAAATTGCATCGAACGTTGTATTGCTAATGATGGATGCCATCTTGAAAATGTTCTCAAATAAAATAACCACATTTTCACAATTTGGATTATTTTATTTTTTGGGATTTAGTATTACAGTATTAGTTTTAGGGTCTGGTTAATGATATCTTACAGTATGTTGTCGTTCAAGAACCTTTACTGTCAAAAACCTACTACTTGACAACCTGCCAGCTGGCACAACAGGAAACAAACAATGCAATTTAATTACCTATGTGCCCAGACTTTAGACATCCTGTATTTCGGTACTGTACTTGGTGCCAAACAAAATGAAAATAATCTGCACAAATTTCCAGGATTTTTTTTTCCACAGGCGTGCACTATGGTAGACTACAAGTCATTTTTGTTGTGGGTTTACATATGCAATGAAAAGGACAGCCTCTTTCTATCTTTTATTTTAGTTAGTTTGCACAAACAAGGAAGGTAGCCTTCAAACTTGGGTGACAAAGCTGGAGCACACAACTGTCTTAATCACATAAATAGAATCAGGAGTATGACAAGTGAATTTCATTCCCTCCCCATCCCACCCCAACTTCCCACAAAGACACGGTAAAAAATGCAATCATGACAGGTGATTCAAACTATGAATTATGTACTTACTTGTTAACTTCACAAATAGCACACAATCAGGCAGGAAATTGAAACCACGATGATGATTGTCCTAAGAGAAAAAAAAATTGTAATCAAATCCAAGTGGCTGCGATTGCAAAACTGCTACCTAGAGAACAAAGGAAAAATATCATCAGTGACGAGGCTGCAGGCAGGGCCTGAAAATGCTAAGGAAAATTGTCGAATTAATAAAAGGCATGTCACTTTGCTGGTATCAATTTAGCTCAATTTATCGCATGGGCAGCTTTTCACAAAAAAATTGAGTGTATTTCTCATGACTGGATGTGTAAGAAAATAATATAAAAATAACTTACAAATCTTAATTGTAAAAGATACTTAGGAGTTAAATGCCCACAAATTTAATAGACGTTGCTTAATACTTGCATTGATTTAAATTTAATTGAAGTGAATGGAAATGCCAGCCTTACGATAATCTTATCCTTCGGGTAACATTTCAGTGCTGTGAAAAGAGAGATGAAACCCATTCCCTCCCCACCTGCCCCTGCCCCTACCCCACCCCGACACAAATCCTTCCCGTCCTTCCCAACACATACGCCCACACATTCACTCCATCGTCAAACACTGGTCATTCTTTTCGAGTAAGAATATTCTTTTCTAATTTCTATCGGAGCAAATTCCATTGCAAGTGCTTTGATGCTCCATCCGCCCCACCCACTCATTCTTCTTTAATGCCTTCTGCTGACGTAAGAATGCCTTCCGCTTCAGTAAGGTTGCCTTCTCCAAGTGTTAGAACCCCTGCCTCGAAAGCCCCCACCACGAAATCCACCTCTCCCTCCACGGCGCATCGGAGCTGTTAAAAGAAAATCACATTGTGAAGTGGCTGAATCTGATGAATCCTAAATATATTTTAAAATGTATTCTCACCATAAGACCCAGCTTTGTCACTGTACTTCCCACTTGGTGGTTGGTAAATCTCTCTCTCCCCCCTGTCCCCGCCACCACTCCTATCACCTCCTCCCCTGCCGATCCTAGCCTGCTTCACTGGCCTCTCTTCAAACTTGATTGGGGTGTATCGCTTCTGGCTTGCTGGTGTTAGGGGCTGAGACCAATTCCCACTCTTCGGCTGCAATGAAGAACAGGAATAAATTAAGAGAAAAATGACCCCCAAAAATAAATACACCATTGTCGAAAGAGATTAAACTATTTTGGACATGATTTTCATTCTAGCAAATCCAAACTGAAGTTCATTAGGTGTGTGCGTTTCGTTACACATGGACCAATTTGAAGCAAGGCAAGGCCTGAACCGAGTTCATCACGGCCCACTGAGAGTCCTTAACACAATAATCCACATGTAAAGGTGGGTTTTTATTGGAGGCAAGTCTCGCTAAAGGCAAGCAATTACACTTTACAAAGCACAAAACTGTTTTCACTTGTGATTAAGGTGATCCTCCTTCTCACTCATCTCAGGCTTCGTTCCCTTAGCTCACCAAACATATTGTGTTCCTTACCTCCTTTCCAGCCTGGGCAGCCACTGGTTTCCAGGAAATGCTGACCTTGGCCTTGTATGACGGTGGGGAATGGAACAGGTCCTTCACCAGTGTGTTGATGTTGGAGGTGGTCTTGAGGGCAACCACCTTCAGCTTGTTTTCCTCTGATCGCATCTCCTCAGCACTCTTTCCCTGGAGAGCTTCCCTCAAGCGCTTTATGTATCCCTGGGTGCCACGAGCCAAGTACTGCAGCCTAAAAAAAGCATCATGTGTTCCATAAAATGATTACGTAAGCAACTTCGAGTCATACTATTAACATAGTACACATGTATGCGTGAGCTTCCTTCAGGTTTTCAGCAGTCGTCATATTTGCATCAGATCTGGATGGTCAATTATTTCATCATAAAGAAGCCAACCTCTGTCTCCCTCCATATACTTGTCAAGCAAACCAAGTACAATAAGTAGCAGATTGAAATGTATGACTTACATGGTTTATGGACAAATGTAGCATAACCGTACACAGGCAGCAATTGCCCCTGTATTATTTAATTCAGTGCCCTAAACTCCTAATTTCTGACGCTAGCAATCTGCAAAGCCTCACATTTCTTCCAGTGAAAATCCAAGTAGAATTTTGCTATCAAATTTTTACCTGATGTATTACTTCATTCCCCAAGACTACCCTTACAAACTCCCTAGTGACCTGAGTTTCAGTTTTGACCCCAAATTTTGGAACCAATGCCCTATGGATTTGCAAGCCCACCAACCTGAGCCTGAAGTCCTTCAGAAGGGCCTGATCTTCTGTGAGGTACTCAGGGAGAAATCTGGCCAGTTGATGAAAAGCAAAGAGAAGGCATTCCACACTTGAGAAGTCCAACTTGGGGCCTGTCTCATCCAGACCGTTGTTGTCACCGTTGCTGCTGATATCCTCCAGTGCTGGTGGAGGTGGAGGAACAGGCATATGATCCTGCAGTCGATCCATCAACTTCTCCAAACAGGTCTTGGTCTCTGGCAGATCTGACCCTACATATTGGCTGAGTTCAGCGAAGAGCTTCAGGAGTTCCAGCTGGCACTCCACGCCATTCACTTTGTGCAGGACTGGCATCACCTCCTGGCACATGTAGCTGACAAAAGCTGTTGACTTTACTTGATTCTGGTTGTTTGCACAAGAGAAATGGTAGTTAGTTATGCAGCATATTGGGCGGCAAAAAAAAACAACTACAGTCAAGCCATGGAGGTTCTCAGGATACAACAGATGTCAACACAAACATATTTGTTTATGCCTGCCTCATAATCATCACAGAAGCTCCCAACATAAATAAACCATGAACACATAAGACACTGTACAAAATGCCACAAGACCTTTGAGACTTCATACCTCATGACCATAGTTTCTTAGATTCTCCAAATAACCAATTAGAAGTATGTCACCAAAGCATGTTGGACAAATAATATGGACAAGTACAAAAAAAAAAAAAAAAATTACGATACAGCAAGCATCCCAGTAGACTGAATTATTGCACATGAGCCTCCCAACAGTAACACTGATAAGTTTAAGCAATTAACAAAATAACAACGGAAGGAACAAGAGGTATTGCTGCACATGGCTATGCTAACTCAAGGTATAACAAGCAATGTTCCTCAAACATACTTCACCACGGACAACTTTGGGGAGAAGCAAAATATTCAGCAGCCCATTTTGGCCAATTCCATTTTCATTTTCCAGTAAAACGCCAATAAAGAACTATATTTTTTGATCAGCTAATCACACGGCAATCAAGATATTATATCAAGCATAAAAAATCTAAACTCATTCACATAAGCCAGTTCTCAAAAATGGTGTGCATAGGTACAATATGTGGCTACATAATAATGCTTCTGCTTGCCAGAAGTGTGACTATTTGAGTCAATCCACTTGTAGCAATAAGCTTATTGCTCATACAAGAGACATGAACTCTCGAGTACCAAAATATGTCACTCTTGTAACAAGCAGTTTCCACTACTTCACTTCCAGCAATAATGTGCAATACTTACATTGAAGTATGGCAGAGCATATCTGATACATTGCACCAGCCTGTCCACAGCCTCAGTGTCCGAGGCATCAAAGCTCTTGTTTCCAACTTCTGCCTGCTCAGCCATCATTGCTACAAGCTTGGATTGGCCTAGGCTGCTCTTGCTCAGCTTAAGGCTGGAAGCAAGGCCTAGGAGAAGATGAAACTCCTCTGCTGTAACATCCTGCAATAAAACAACGAGTCCAATTTGTATAATCAACGTACCAGTACACTACAAATATTGTTTTCAAACTCAAAAGCAAAATTATTTTCCAAAAAATATTGGAATTCCTTCAGAATTAAAATTGTCATCTCAGAAATCAGATCTGGATGGTCGAAATTTCATCACAGGAATACCCACACAACTTGGTTTTTTTAACTAATCCTTCAAGTTCATTACTAATTGACGTTTCTTTTCAGCACACATTCTAATGATCTTATTGTTAGTCTCATCCTCACTAGCACGCTTTCTCTCATGTGAATCTGTCAATGAAAAGCTGTACTTTACAGTTTGTTTACCCATGGTATTTCTGATAGTGAGATGGTACCTTTCCTAATGACAAATAACATCCTGAGACTAACCTGCATGACTTTTCGGATCTCCTCAAGTGTAAGTTCCTCGGCATCTTGATCCAAAACCTCAGGACCCAGGCCTTTCACTTTCAAGCACACAAACTTGAGTGCCCTGTCACGAACAATTTCCTCGCCAGACAATATTTGAGAGAATATACCACTCAGTGCACCTGTAACAATAAAGAAAGCAGGTAATCAATAAATTGGATTTCATGCCCACCACCCATAGAGCCGCCCAAACACTCTCATGTAGATGTAGCAACCTAATAGTCCACACAATGACATTCTGAGAGCGTAAATAATAATTACCTTTGGCATCAGTGCGCAACAACGTCAACAAGGACGAATGGACAATACTCAGTTCAGAAGAATCTTCAGACTGCAAAAGTTGCACCAGCACATCCGCTATCTTGGGCAGTTGATCTTTGTTGTCCTTTGCTAGACTTGGCAGGTCCTTTATTGCTTGCTTACGAATCTGTTAAATTATATAAAGTGGAATTTGCTATTAAGAACACAAAATGGTAGTATGAGTTGGAAAAATTGGAATTGGACAGTATTTTTTGGCAGTAATATTTTAACCCTTTGCTGCCTACAGCCATCATATGATTTCCGAACTTGCATTTCTGGAGGGCCTACGGAAATCATATGATGTCCGGAGATTTGCCCTGCCAACTTGGGTCATTTTTCAACGCAAAAAATTTCAACCTCGCCGATTTTCTT
>JYFJ02008416.1:0-12494 GCA_000934665.2 Catajapyx aquilonaris
GAGGCATTATTATAATTAGGCTCTAAGCCGAAACCATGAAAATTGTAATGAATAGACACAGACGTTGGTTTCAGAGGAAGTATATAATAATAATAATAATAATAATAATAATAATAATAATAATAATAATAATAATATGGTTTTATTTCCGCACGACACCTTAGTGTATGGTGGGAAGACCTCCTCCCCAACTACAATATACATAGTTCCATGATACAAAATACAAAGTTACAGTTTCCCAAGCAACAATACAGCTACAATATTCCAATTTTACACACTTCCAATAATTCACAATATTACAAAATTATATCACACAATTGGAGTTTCTTCACTAGTAACACATAAAATTTATATAGAGCTTGCAATTTAAACAGAGGGATTTCCACAAATAGAGTAAATAGCTTATCAGAGGGTACTCTTTGAAAATCTGCAGTACCATATCGAGCCTCCTGAGCGAAGTGACATTCAAACATCATATGATAAAGTGATCCATACACCCTGACATTACACAGTGAGCAATACTCCTCATTCATTATTCGCAAATTATTACCTTTAATCCGAAGTTTCTTTGACTTATTTCTTAAATTGGCTAATAGACGAAACAGTCTCAGCGGGATATTTTTATGTAGGTATAGGCTACTCCTCCTGTAAAAACCAATTTGAAATATCACGATAGTGCGTATAATGAGTATTAATCAACAGTTATGAAGTGTCATTCCAGTAGGGGAGGTGTGGTGGCCGTGATGGTAACGTCTCGGCTTGCTGAGTGAAAGGCCTCAGGTTCGATCCCCGCCTGGGGAACTTTCCTTTCACCTGCGTCGGGAGGGTCTCTGACCTGCACCAAGGAGGTGTCTGGCAACCTAACCTCCTGGGGAACAGCACATGACCTGTTTTCAGACGTGCACTTGCACCCATGTTCCCTCCCCAAAAATCCCTATCCTTTCCCCATGTCCTTTCATCCTTGCACCGGTGTTAGAAGAAAATAATAAGAAAATTGAAGGAAAATGGTGGTAATCCACCCCCCTATAAGGGCCCATGGCCCTAGCACGGGGTAACGTAAAAAAAAAAAAGTGTCATTCCAGTGAGAGTTGCAAAACACCAGACGTGTCCAACTGGTCTTAATTGTCAATGTCCAAGGGTTTCATTATTATCGGTCGTTGTCAGTAGTTAATGATGGGGCTGCGCTTGCACATCAATTGCGGCCTTCTGCGTGAGTCTAGGATTTGCCCTACTTGTTCTCGGCACGTTGGTGGGTTGAGTTTCATTTTCAGTCACAGCATGGCTGCTGCTACTATGCTTCTATTCCATTGTCCAACAGTTGTGTACTCTTGCCGGCGTCATTGTCAGGCTGCGTGAAAATAGTGGTCATCAGCATTGGCTGCAGACGTCCTGCTGAGTTGTACACCGAAGAAAGGAGCCCCTTTTTATGCTTGCGTTACAGCCTCTACTCTGCCCCGCGCGACGATGCCCGATATTATTAAAGATCTTGATATTTATTAATATGCCACTCTTTTACGAGGAGGCAATTGCACAATTGCAATATGGTATTCAGCTGTTGTCCTCCTTGTTACAACAAACATGTGCGAATTTAATCCTTTACGATTTTTGAGGAATTCCAACGCAATTATTGTGACGTCGATGAATTAATTATTAAAAACTGCCGTTAAATTAAATTATTTTAAGTTATTAAATAATTTAACTGCCGTTGACTGGAAAAGAAACGGATGTGATGGTCTAAGTTTGTTTTCCCTGACTAAGAAGCCCATGATCTTCGCAGCAGTTGCCTTGTCGATAGACAGGTACCACATCAGATAACCCTCTCGGAGCGTGTCGTTGTCCCGGAGATGATCCAGAACCCGGCGGACTCCCACCGCTTCTTCAATAATTTTGCTTTAATTTTAAATTGGTACCCTTCCCCCTCAACGGTGTTAAAATCTTGATCACCTGCTGAAGATAAAATGCGTGTACCATTATACCAAGTATTGGGATGTAAACGGTAAAAATACCGATCTACTGGATAACATTCACACCTTGCTATTCAGTATAACGTCACCCCAAGACCCTCCCTTTGTGTGAGTGGCGTACTCTGATATTTTGCTGGAGATGCTCATACAGAAAGAGACTGAAAGAAAGAGAGTGACACGAGTGTCTGGCGGAGAAGGTTGTCATTTAGCTCCAACACAGTGTATACAGCTGTACCCGGAGTCCTGCCGTCGGATTTTTGAAGGTACATCCTTCAAGCAGGGTAATTTCTTTGGGACTGTTTGGTTTCAAACCCATTCTGTTCCTTATAGAGGCTTGATTTCTACCTCTCCACCCTGTCGGAAATAACAATTTTTTGCCTTATCTGTTGCATGTTAATGTAAGGTAACAGTGTTTGTGGAGCCATAGGAAAGTCTAATTGGTCTAATTGCATTATTTCAGAGATCGGGGGGATGCCGACGAGTGATTGTCTGTGTCGCAAGACGTGCTTCTGTGGTATATTAGATGGCCAATGCTCACCATGCCGACCTCCCTCCGAGTTCTTTCCTCCACCCCCTTCTTTAGTATACGAACCGGAACGAATATTGTTGCATCGTGTCTCGTGGCCGAAGGTGTATTTATTTTTTTTATTTTTTTGGTGTGCTCTTGCCCTTCTTTTTTTGAGATGCGACCAAGGTGAGCGCTGTCGTCCTGGGTCTGGGTCTCTCAGTATCTTTTTCCGTCATGTTCTCGAGCATTGCGCTGCGGGTACCTGCCTTGATGTCTGATTTCAGGAATGCAATTTACAGTGTGTGTGGCCACATCTGAGCCAAGTGTAGCCACTCTGGCTCCTCTGTTTTCTCTCCGTAATACAAAGTGATCATACGTTATCCCACTTTTATGGAAATGTAAGCAAATACGTCGCAACGATGTCATTCACGTTCCATTTTAAAATTTAATTTTGGTATATTTTTGAGAAAAGGTGGTTGTGATAGTAATGCGCAACGTTGCCTCTTTGCAATAATTCTTGCGCAGAAGAAGGCCGTTTTGTGTCTGTCATTCCATCTTTCATCTCCCAAATGTGATTGACCTCCGAACTTGGCCATTTCAATGTTTGGGTGGTATACGTGTAGCATAATGTAGAATTTTTCATTTACATCCACTGCTGACTTATGAGTCACAATATTATGAATGCCTGTAAAGTTAGCCCGGCTAACTCATCAGTATGAATGCTGTAAGGTTAGGAAGGGTAGTGTGAAAGATTCTCTCCATTACGATTTCTAAAAGGATCTGTGGCCATTTTTTCTCGTAATGTTTGGAGACGTTACTCGCGCCTCATACCTATGATTGCATCACAGCTATAATTAATCGGGGAGACCCAGGCTTGATACTTGAAATTTAGGAAACTTCTGGAATGGAAACCACTCTTTCTTCTCTCAAAGACTGATATTTTTGGTGACATTCTTTGCGTACGCTGGATGAACATCCCGCTCATGACTCGCTGGATGGTCATTACTGATTGTGGTCCAGGTGGATTCAAGGCGGTATAAGCACAGTACCGGTATGTAGAGAAGCAAGGAAGCAAATTACTTTAACATAATGAAAAGCAGCAAAAGGAGAAAGTAAACAAGAGTATTGGAATTCACTGTAGTATGTTTATTATGTGAAATGCGAGACACCCACTATGTTCCTGTGCAGAAGGAAAGATCTGTCCACCACGTAGGTCACTCGGCCCAGCAGTAGCATGAGATTTTACAATAATAATATATGTTACAAGATCCGGAGATGTTGCTGGAAAGTTGCAGAATGCCTTCTTTTTAGGTTGCGACTGATGGAATGGTCGAAGTTGAACATATTTTGGATGACCCCTGTCCTCCCTCCTTATCGCAACTTATACTGCACAATATGAGGTTTTATCCTTACTTTGGGCCTACCAAAGCCATTATTGTTCTGGGCTTGGTAATTGGCTGAAAATTGATATTCGATGATCTGCAAGTATCTGCAAAGCATAAGGGCGTTCTCAAAGAAGGGTGCTGTCGTCTTTGAATGTATTGAAATAAGCCTTTTTGCTGCAGCCATATTCGCTGAATGTCGCCCTCAGTTGTAGCAGAATGTTGAATTTCTAATACCTATCACCTGAAACTTATGTTGAGCATCCACTACGGCCATCAACACAATGGCGTGAGTATTCTGTAGGCTACAAATGAAGTCCCAGTTTGACAGGAATTATTCTAATGGTGTATAGATATTCCCTATACCTTGTAATCGCGAAAATATAAGTTCCGATTTTTGGGTTGCTGGATGATGAGGTGTTTCCTGTCTACTGCGATGCAGCACAGAGGAAACCGACACCTATCAGAAAAATCTGGTGCCACTTTGCTGAAATCCTCAGCAGTAGGATCCTGCGCCAAAGTTTTAAGTAGAAAGTAATAAATAATGGCACGGCGTGTAATGAAGTGGATAGATAATCCTCCTCCCTATAGAAATGCATTTAGGTATTGTGTTTCTCCAGCAGCAATTTATGGACTTTCTGAGTAGCTTAACTAGCTTAAGGTCATCTTGTTCTACTTTCGGTTCATATCTTCGTTGCTTCCCTCCTCCTGTTCTTCTGCCCTTCACAGTACGAGGCACAGCTTCCTTGGATAGCAATTTCTTCTCGTCCGTCCTTGTCATCGCACACAGCTCCGAAGGGAATAAGCCATCAACAACCACTACCATGCATAAGCACCAGGCCCACCTAGACATATAGGCAATAATGACAAACACCAACCAAAAATCTGTGGGGCGCCGCGCCGGGTGGTCGTGGGATAGAGAACGCACGTGGTCTACCTTGGAAATATGCACAGAATCACGATGGTCTTGATGCGGAAATCCATACCAGGGTGACAATTCTCTGCTAACTCCTGTCACATGTCTTGCCCAATGATGGTGTTTAAAAAGTTGCAGCTAACTATTCGAAATACATGTGGTAAGTTATACCTTCGAAACAATGCACATGAGTTTTTGCAGATCCCTAGGATCCCTAGGAAATTATTATTAAGCCCAGTGGCGTCAACTTGTTCTTTTCTTATGAGGTGTCACGGGCTGTGTTGCAAAGGGGTTGTGGCGAACTTGTACCGCTTTTTTTATCGAGATTATTTTAAAATTCTCGTCTCAACTTTTCTTACTCTACATTTTCTTTAGGGCCATGCGACGACCACCGTCCTATTCGAGAGAGTACACTACCCTGCCGATTAATGCCCGACACTCGTCCTCTAGTAATGTCAACTGATCCTGGTGTATTTAGAATTATCTTGAATCATAATTTATTAGAGTATTACTAATAATAATAACTGTGAGAAGTAAGGTTTTTGTCATATGGAGCTTGTCATTGTAAGACGAAGTAAATTACAGCTGTGATATTATGGTTCATACGAAAGTTATTTCACATTCTAATAATCTAATCCCTTGATTCAGAGGAAGATGTCCTCCTCGCTGTTCAGTTGTTGAATTTTTCTTCAGCACATTCAAAGTCTCTGGCTAATATTAGTGATAAATAAGGGTCTGCTTAAGAGTTATGTTGGGAGCCAATTTATGACATTAATTTTGTGGGTAGTGTGTAGTCACTTCATTATGATTTGACTTACGACATTTTTGATAATCCACCTCCTGGGCAAGTGTGAAGTGCATGGCGTCTTATCATTACGCTGATATACTCGGATATATCAGTTGACTGCTGGACATGAAATTTCTGCACTGGGATTTTTTCCCCCCATGATATTTTTGCAATTTTGAGCGTCGAAGGCATGCTTCCAAATGGACATAATTGAGATGGAGATAGCTGTCTTGTTATCAGCACTAGCCTGTCATGTCTCATGTTTCGGTTGTCAATTTACCTCTGTTACCAGGAGGATTATCACGTTACATTGTGGTCTTTAGGGGATCACTTTTTGAACCTGTACTCGGTGCATGATTTGATCCCATAGCGGCATTATAGAAGATGCGTGCCTGTGCAATGAACAGTACAGTACCATACACTACACGAATGTCGAGAGGAGCATTTCTCTGACGTGGTAATTCTTGCTCACATTTTACACAAAATGAACCACATAACTGATTGACCCATGCGGTAACACTCTGCGGTAACGGACATGTTTCTTTCTGGTTGTGTCCGGATCACTAGTCGCATCTGAACCTTTCCTTGGTGCATGATCTGCAACTTGGTTCTTGGAATTCCTAATGCCTGCATTATGTTCTACATTATGTGAAGGTCGCCAGGATTCTTTGTGTGGTACTTCTGACTCATACATTACATTTTGATTGTTTGAATCTGTTATTATTAATGTATGAGTATTTTCCTTTTCATTATGATTGTAGTGTCCTAACACTACAGACACAGAAGGTCATCAGTGGTAATCTGACTTGCTATGCGTATACGAGTTATTATCCGCTGTAGGTAATATTCTCCCAACACTCGGCTCGTTCACAAACATGTTTCATCAGTTCCATTCTTGTCACCCAATAATCGAGTTAGCTGATTAGGTTTGGATATCCTGTAATGGTGACATGGTTTGTTTCTTTTGTCATTTTTTATGCTTCAGTTCTTTCTCTCCGACATTCTGTAATTGCCTAGTGTGGTATGATTTTTATGAACGCTTGGGAAGATTCCGGTGTTTCTTTTCTGGTAGGCTGTGTACGTATGTTGTGGATGATGATTCACTGGGTGGTTTACCCAGGTAAATGTTTGTAGTTTTGCCTTTGTGGCCGGTATGTATTTCCCCCCGATGGTATCTCCACCTTATCGTGGTGGTGGGGTTTGCGTTTCTCCCGTGACCCCAAGAGCTATGCCGGCGGTAGCTTCGTCTACTGGTAGGGCCACCCAAGCCGGACAGGTCTTTGGGATAGGAGACAGACTAAGAGAGATGCCAGTCTTTCCTCTCTTCTTTTTTCTCTTCGTTTCTCCCTCCGTCTGTCCCACCTTTGCTTCTTCTTACAGCCAGATAGCCACAGTTGCTTTGGCTTCTTCCAAATAAACCAAACCAAACCAGTATGTATTTCGCTAGGGGTACGCTCCCTGTGCCCTGTTCACCATTCAGTAGAATTTTTGGCAACATGTCTCTTACCGCCTTTGTTGCAAACGTTTTGACCCGATCGTAGCGGACAGTTGCAGTACGCTTTCCCGAAATGGGACACATTCCGTCTGTGATTTGAAGCCAAACTTCATGTGTTAAAATCGACCGGAACTCGGTGGGTGTGTATTGTTAGTCCTATACTCACTGTGATCTTACGACAACAGTCGTCATTGACAGTCAGCTGTCATTTAGAGGCCATTTTACTTGACTCGACCAATACAAACCAATAAAGGATATATATGCAGTTGTTTAAAAAAATTCTGAACCAGTTTTATTTCAATTACATCTTTATATTAATTAAACACGGATATTTTGTATGTGTCATTAAGTATGACCAGTATGCAGTCATCAGAATAATATATGAGACTGTCATTACCCATTCCCCGGTGTTCATGCACACTACGCCTGGCGCGCAGATAATACGGCAATAACTTACTGAACGTCTGAACTGTTTTTTTTTCTCTCTCTCTCTACAAAAGGGATAACCCATTCAGCGGACTTATTGGCGGACTTTTACTTTCTAATTAGAATTTCCCTTTGGTATTAGAGGGCGTCGAGGGTCGCGGGACGTTTTCAATGGTCTTCATCATTTTACATCATTTGGACGATTCAGCAACAGTGGGGGTTTAGCCCCGTTTCTAATCCCATAATGTTTTAAATACTTATTGAGAGCCAACCCCAGCACTATACTACGCTGTTACTGATCTTCAAAAATCAACAACTCACACGCAGTAAAGTTGTTGCATAGTTGGAAATGTTTGTCGTCACATTTCATCTGTGCCTCTCAGTGTGGCCTTCCTTTGGCACCCTGCCAGCATCGATTATTATATGTGCTGTACGAGCTACCTACTTGCAGAAAGTGAGCAATTATAACAACGGAGAAACACTTTATTCTTACTTTGTGCACAGTGACTTACTCTTGCTTTATCACGCTAACATCTGTGTTACCACAGACAAATATTAACTGGATTTCTTTCCTCTTTGTTCTTATACTGAATGTCACAAGAATGTCTCTTTTTATTGTCAAGATCTTTTATTGTCATGTCTTTTTATTGTCAAGAATGTCTCAGGTACACGATCACATTTCGTGTTGGAATGCTTCGCGGGATGTAATTTCTTATCTTCCCCACACTTCACCCGAGAATTTGATTTAAGTTATTTAACATTTGTCGGCGTTATGAAGGGTGAGGTCTTCTTTCTTGTCTTGTCCGTCATAAGCTTGCTCACAACCGCCTCCCTAATGTACAGCCTGTAAAAAGTACTTACAACTTTGTGTTGGTATTGGTCAAGGGAAGATAAAGTATGGATCTGTACATATTGCATATGCGCTATTACTGTGTAACGTGATTAAGTCGTACACGGCTAATGTGGGTCCACTGCGTAACTGATTTATTCACAAGTCAAACGTAAGAGTAACAAAACATGAACGGGTCAGAGGATGGCTCGAGTATAAGGAGAGAAAGAGAGGTGTAAGGATCGGCCAGTCATGGTCAATGGTACTCCAACGTCCTTGTCGTTGTCCTTGCTGTTGTCCTTGTCTTTTGGCCACCACGCCTTGCACCTGAAATTAAACTAGGAAATGTAATTACTTATTATTGTGAGATTGACCTGTCGTTTCTCACCTGGACGTCGTCCTGAGTAAGGGATCCAGATACGGCGACAGGGTCCGATGATCCAGTATCGTATTTGATTTCAAATGGTTTGTCGACCTTACGGTTAGTGGTGGAGTTTGTTGCGTCATACTGATTGTGGCTACCTGCAATTAGGCAAAATCTGTCATGGAAAGTTAATGTGTCCAAAAGAGGTTACTTACTGCATGCAATCTCAGTGGCGGCACATGTGGATGAGTAGACCCAGTGGTCGGATGACCCGGTGGCGAATATGACATTGATGAGTTGCGATGACAACAAGGATTCCCGTTCGAGCAAGGAGGTCAAAACGGCTAGTTTCTCCTTGTATTCCCCCAAAATCGATTCTGTACGATGTAATATTTGATCCCCTTCACTTGTGGACATATGCGACAAAGCTAATCACGTGAACAGAGCAGGCACGATATAGTGATTAACAATATCAGCATGTAACCCCTTTTTCTCACCGCTATTGATCACAGAAAACAAAAGAATCTCTTTTCTTGTTTGTAAGAAAAATCCGAGTTTAAAATTAATTACAAGAAGTTAATTGTAATTATCCTACCGGCTGCGCCATGTCATCGACATTATTTATTTAAAGGTAGGATCAGTCTACTTTATAGTTATTCTGTTGATCAGGGTGAGAAACAAGTCCTTACACAAATACGAGTAACAATCGGGTTTTATTCGTTCTTATTGTGTGAACAATATCAATTCTTTTGGGTGAAAAATATCAATTCTTTGGTGTGAACAATATCAATCCCAATCTTTAGAAAACAATATGGTAGGGGTAGTTGCACTTACCTAATATATATATATATATATATATATATATATATATATATATATATATATATATATATATATATATATATATATATATATATATATATAGTTGTCTCCAGGAGGAGGCTGTCGTCCAGTACTGAGTGGCCGGGATGTGCCCTGGTTGCCTCTCCTCCTGAGGGCTTCGAAGCCCAGCCTTTTATAGTTTTTCCCACTTGTAATCTACATTATCGAGGTCAGAAAAGACGCATTTCCGGACGGGATGACGCTCTTTCGGGCCCACCTAATTTACCGATAATATTGCAATAATTTACCATTGTCTGTCTTAAAGCAGGCAAGTGCGTCATGAGCCCTCTACAGCTGATGACGCAAATCGTACTTAATGCTGTTACGGTGAAATTGAAGGTGACTGTTACCCCATCTACTTGCGCAGGAAAACGAGATTAACATTGGGTAACCTGTTACGCAACCCCTTACGTAATTATTGCGCAATCTGATGCAATATTAAGGCAATGCGGTCCTACCTTACGAAAATAGGTAAAAGGCGACCGTAGTACACTCAGTACGGATGACACAGCAATTTCATACTAACCTCTTTGAGAATCAAAATGCTGGTCGTTACTGATTGTGGTCCAGGTGATGGATCCAAGGCGAATTTAAGTAGATGCGCGGGTGACTCTTTCGTCTGAAGCATCTTTAAGTGCAGGATGGTTCCTTCTAAAGGGGATCTCAGTATCTCTGGTGTTGGTGTGATTAGTTGTTGGTGGAGCCGGGGGCTGTAGATGGCTATGCCGGGTAAGCCCCCTTATTATACATACATATACTATTAAGTCCCCACCGACGGCGATGCACTTCCGCCATCGACGCACTTGTTCTTGCATGCCGTCAGAGAAGAATGAGGCTGGCTGTTTACGACACCAACAACGCACTGCATTGGCGACCTCTTCGTCGGACGCAAAACGCTTGCCCTTCAGATGTTCCTTCATCTTCGGGAATAGCCAGAAGTCACAGGGGGCTAGGTCTGGACTGTAGGGTGGGTGAGGCATAACATCGCGGAACTGCATCGTCTCCAACGCGGCGGTTGTCTCCCGACTTTTGTGAGGTCCAGCGTTGTCATGTTGAATGGTGGCAGTTTTCCCCGGACGAACTCTACGCATACGTGCACTCAAGTGCTTCGATGTCTGCACGCAGCGCGCTGAGTTGACACTTGTGCCACGCTCCAAAATGTCAATCAGAACCACACCAACACTGTCCCAAAAGATGGTGACCATGACTTTGCCAGCTGATGCCTGTGTCTTGAACTTCTTGGGACGAGGGGATGTTTTGCCTCACCCACCCTACAGTCCAGACCTAGCCCCCTGTGACTTCTGGCTATTCCCGAAGATGAAGGAACATCTGAAGGGCAAGCGTTTTGCGTCCGACGAAGAGGTCGCCAATACAGTGCGTTGTTGGTGTCGTAAACAGCCAGCCTCATTCTTCTCTGACGGCATGCAAGAACAAGTGCGTCGATGGCGGAAGTGCATCGCCGTCGGTGGGGACTATGTCGAAACACGAATTGCTCCTCGGAAAGTGGGCATTTCAAACTTTATTTTGAATGTGACATCTTTCATGGTCATCTACAGTGTGATTCATTAATAAAGATACAGAGCTGTGTGTTCGAGTGTGTGTTGCACTTCCACTATACCTCCAACGTCCTTGTCGTTTCCTTGCCGTTGTCCTTGTCTTTTGGCCACCACGCCTTGCACCTGAAATTAAACTAGGAAATGTAATTACTTATTATTGTGAGATTGACCTGTCGTTTCTCACCTGGACGTCGTCCTGAGTAAGGGATCCAGATACGGCGACAGGATCCGATGATCCAGTATCGTATTTGATTTCAAATGGTTTGTCGACCTTACGGTTAGTGGTGGAGCAATTTCATACTAACCTCTTTGAGAATCAAAATGCTGGTCATTACTGATTGTGGTCCAGGTGATGGATCCGAGGCGAATTTAAGTAGATGCGCGGGTGACTCTTTCGTCTGAAGCATCTTTAAGTGCAGGATGGTTCCTTCTAAAGGGGATCTCAGGCGCTTCATTGGCTTCTCTATACCTAGGGTGCCTGCAGTGTGACCTGAATTTTCAAGCCTTTCTTCGTTTTCTCCACAACGTCATCGAGCTCGGCCCGCTTCATTCCAGTTTCCATTTCCAGTCACATCTTGGCATGTGCCCTGTCCTATAGATTGCTGAATATGCTTTCCGCTCTAACTATTTGAAAAACATGTCGCGTAACGATTAAAGTGCTGAGAGGGATTATTATTTTGACAATGTTTCTTAATATATTGATTTCTTATATTGTAATATGGCATTCATGTATGGGGATACTCCAGGTGGATGGTATTGGTTGGTGTTGCGTTATGTTGTCGTTGCAAGCAGCTTGCCTCTTCTATACAATGATTATGTGGTCGAAGTTGGGAGTTTGCATTGACTGGATCTGGGTTATTTTCTATCCAATATGCAAGCTGCGTCCGTTAAATCCTGATATTATTAACGTATAATTGTTTAAGTGTTAGAGAGTACACTACTGTATATGATATTGCTGGTGCAAAATGTTTGGCTTGTTTGGCTCCTTGAAGTATCACACGTCACAATATATTTTGCAAATGTGGGAAACAACACTACAAGTTGCAAGAAACTTATTGGTTGGTGATACCTTATTAAGTGTGTGGTTGTGCCAATTTAGATATACGCTCTGAGTCGTTCAAATTATTGAAGTTGCTGCCGTGTGTGTTCAGACCTTTTTGCACTTTGAAGGCCTTGTATCGTCACTGGATGAACTTGTTATGCCATTTCTTGTTTCCAGCTATGCACTGTTCCGCAAGTTGTGCGCTGTCGCAATATGCTTCACTAACCCTCCTACTCCATCGCAGGATCCTTTACCACGCCCGGCAGCTGTGAAGACCCACTCCCTCTCAGGAGTTTCACTTTGCTCAAGTTCATATTTTTGGTATCTCCTTTTAAAATGACTG
>JYFJ02008417.1:0-12517 GCA_000934665.2 Catajapyx aquilonaris
ACCTCTGCCTGAAGAGGGTGGTTGGATGCCTCCGAGTCGGAGAGTCGGAGTCGGAGTCGGAGTCGGAGTCGGAGTCGGATCGACTGTGTAGAGCCCACTTTACACTGTTTTTGGATACTCGTCGGAACTACTTTCTCGTACAGGCACATTGTTCCACCTACACACATCTGCCGCTTCACCAAAACATGTGGTGGGTGATGTCAACTGAATATAACTTATGCATTACATTGGTATCTCCATATGAGAAGGGTGCAGTGAAAGGGTGTGGATTCTGGCAGCCATCTTGTATACAATTCGAACTATTAGATTCATTAGAGTTAAGAATTAAGTTGCCGTGAGAAGCTGGTGAGTATTTCCAACATGGCATGAACCATCCAGTGCAGCCAAAGCTGTCAAATGATTTGTTATTATCTAGGATGTTGACATCCTAGATAATAACAAATCGGTCCTCTATCTATACGGTACTATTTGTTGGACTTGAACTACTGGGCTCAGCATAATGTGCTTGACCAAGCACATTATGCTGAGCCCAGTAGTTCAAGCACTTTCCTCAAAATAAGGTATGGCTGTTACAAAAAAAAAGAGGGTGATGGACACTTTCTGACTTCATATTCGGAATCAGCGAGTGTGAATGCATTAGAAACAACTAAAATTGTTCATGTGCCAAAAACCTTGTTTACTAGAAGTGTTGTCAGTGTCCACCAGAGAACTATTTAACCGCCAGAAATGGTGAGACAACATCAATAATTACTGCGTTATTCAAGTTTCTTTATTCAACATGGATCACTGTGAAAAATTTCGTCCACTCTGCAGAAACCACCTTTTCTTGATGCACCTTTATTTGCTTTTTGCTAATATGACAAACGTGAGAAATATGTACAGTAGTACCGTATATTTTCTATCAATCTTCATTACTCCTCCAGACATAATTATCAGGTGACGTTCACAGTTACAATATGACACAATTACATTTTAGAGCTAAGTAGCATTTTTTACATACCTCCTGATATTTAAACGAAACGAGAAGAATGGTCATCAATACACCCTAGTTTCTAGTATTGAAACTACAACATCTTGTTCATAATTCTTGGCAACACATCTTTAAATCCACATTCTCCTCCCATGAGTTACTATAATGTAGTACAAGTAACTTTTTGACATGATTGAGCTGTGCACCACTCTGGGACATTTACAGTTGTCCACCTATGTCCTTGCTTGGTTAATGAAACGGAAGCCATGCATGTATTGACATGATAATTATTTTGTCTCCTTAAAAGGATGTTCCGACAATAGCAAAGCCTGTCTGTCTTCGGTCTTTGCAGGTGCCAATTCTTAGTGGCTTGTTTGAGAGACAGGTACTAGCTGTGACATATATTTCCAATCGTAAGGCTTCCAATCTGAACCCATTCTAGGCACAGAAGTCACCTAACCGGAAAAGGTGCGATAAATTTCAGGAAAACATACGGTTTCTTCTGCACAAAAATTTTCCTGGACAACTTGATATGGACTAAGTACCAAACAGTATCTAGGAAGTTCCCTCACGTGATGGCAGAGGGAGCTGACAATAAATTTTTATATTTTGAAAATAGGTCACTTCGCATCTGACCTCCAGTGTATTATTGTATACCTCTGGCGGCAGATTGAGAGAAGGTGGGCGAGATCTTATCTGGATCTGCAGTCAGTCCTTTTGAAGTTGCGCGACCAGTTGACGTAACCAATGCCAGGAGCTGCAGCCAGCCAGCCAGCCTGCCTGCCTGCCTGCCTTAGCATGAATATATTGAAGTGAGATACATAATATATTATAATTGTTGCAGGTACCATCTGAGCATCCGTGCAGCGGACGAAGCAGTTCAGTCTCAGCGCAAGAGTACGGAGACGTATGTGACAGTGATAGGTGTGCGCGATGATGTGGTGGAAGGGGGGGAGGGTGAGTGGGAGATGGAGGAGTACGCCGGTAGCGTCTACGAGAACGAGCAGGCTGGTACTAGCATCCTGACAGTGTCGCTGCAGTCGGCCTCATCTGCCTCTGGTACTACGTCCGATGTCCATCCGGAGGTGGAATATTACGTGACCAACGTCACTGCCTACGACAAGCCGGTGGAGCGGCTCTTCGAAGTTGATGCCCGCCTAGGTGTTTTGTCAACAGCGGTGATACTGGACCGTGAAGGAGGATCGGACCAGTACGATGTGCACGTCTACGCGCTTCTCCTATCTGTGCCCAAGCCCAGGGTATCAACCATCAAGGTATGTGCACCTGTTACCAGTTTCGAGATTTAATCCCTCTTTTAGGGATATTATTTTGACCCTGTCCGGGAATGTTTTAGGGAGTTGAAAAATCTAGGGATTAATATTTAGGGATACGAAATTGGAGAAAGGGGACTTTTATGAGGTCGCAACTTTGTCGGAATATTTTTTGTGTATTTTTTACGTTACCCCGTGATAGGGCCAGAGGCCAGCTTATTAGGGGTGTGGACTACCACCATTTTCCATACAGTTTTCTAGGATTTTATCTTCAGACACCGTGCAGGGATGAAAGGATATAGGATAGAGATGGGGATTTCTGGGGAGGAGGCACAGGTGCAAGTGCAATGTCTTAAACGTTGGGCCATGTGTAGTCTTCCAGAGGTTAGGTTGCCTTGGAGCCAGACGCCTCCAAGGCGCGGGTCAGAGGCCCTCCTGACGCAGGCGAAATGGAACTCCCGGGCGGGGTTCGAACCCGGGACCTTCCGCACAGCAAGCAGTGCCTTCCCGCTTTGTCATAATGTGTATTCGGGGACTCGCCTTTTCCACTCAATGACGCAGTCATTCCGCTTACTAACTCGATAGTCCACGGAAATCTGCCGAACGTACCCCTGGAACCTCTCACTTTTCCCAGTTCCATAGAGATGGTGCTGCCCTCACGCAGCAGAAGGAGGAAATACTGTAGTATCCTTTTTACAAGGGTGCGTTCGGCAAATTTTCGTTGACTAGGGGTTGGTAAGCGAAAAGATGACGTCACTCTCCCGCCTATATCGGGATATTGGACGGGATAACAAGCTACTATTCTCAATGGTAGCTGCAGGAGCTATATTTTAAAAAATAAAATAATAATTGTTGGGTAATGCTTTCACCCATCAGGGTTTATCGCATGGACCTTTATTGTTTTAGCTGTTAGTGTACATAGTACAAGGTACATATTTAGTATAACGCCCGGGCCCACGGGCAGGGTGACAGGAGGGGATGTGCAAAGTGCAGTGTAATGTAGGTGCTGTGGTCATTTTGTCAACTCCCCCGGGTGGTTTGTCTTAACGGAGATACCACCCGAGGAGGTGCAGGAGCTATATAGACTTATAGAGAACACTCACACTGGGCATTCGGCAGAAGAGGAGGAGTAAAGGAGGTAGCGGCTGCGGCTATCAGCTCTACCGGCCACCGTAGGCACATGCATATAATTATGCACATTAAAAATAACTTATATATTCCGATATGCACAATTCGATAAATATATTGATAATAAGCAGTTCCTGAAAGTCGCCGCTGCGAGATTTATGTCATGACCGGTCTTAACAATTGAACAGCATCCTAAAAATTAATGAAATGCATAAGTTAATATTTAGAGCAGTAAAACTTCTATAAGTCGAATCTCCACGGGACCGAAAAAAAATTTCAAGTTATAGAAGATTCGAGTTAGACAAGTTTGGAATTTTTAAAGCACTATAAGGAAGCCTACCTGTATAGCCAGCGACGAAAGGTGTTCAATACTTAAAAATTACTGTCACTATCACACTTACAATGTTCCCTTGTTCTCCTTGTTTTGTTGTAAAAAAATCTCCGTGATGGACATTTGCCTACTCTTACAACCAAAGTGACTCTTCTTACCCTCCTGAATTTTGAAAATTTTTATATTTTTAAATTCTGCTTGGCCTGTAGTGTTGAGAAAACATCACCTCCGCTGCTAATTTCCACGTTAGCAGGGTGAAAATACAGCCTAAAGGCGATGTTCCGTAATAATAATAATAATAATAATAATAATAATAATAATAATAATAATAATAATAATAATAATAATATAAGCCACAACACCTGCGTTCGGTCGCGAGTCGCTCGTCCCGGCTGCCCGGTCGCGGTCGCCTTTCACCGCGCCTGTAGCTCTCTCCGGTGCCACGAAAGAGAAGGGTCATCTCGCACGCTTTGAAGTCGAAGGCGATTATAATAATGGCGAGCCAGGACAGGGAGGATATACTACATAAGAGGCGCAAGCATTCGATTCGCGCGTCTCTGTTTGGGGCCAAGGCTGGCGGCCATTTTGAAGAGGGGCCAACGAGGTGTAAATAAGGTACAGGCAGGCAGGCGCAAAGGTCCGCCATCTTTGATGGTTTTGGCGGCTGAATTTGAATATTTTTGCCGTATGAGCTCCTTTAATGCACTTTTCTACGCATTAATTCCGTAAAGTACGGCAAAAATCTTCAAATTCGTGCGTGTTCTTGCCGTGAAGTGCCGTGGCCCCCGCCAAAACCATCAAAGATGGTGTACCTTACGGCCTGCCTGTACCCTATTTACACCTCGTTGGCCCCTCTTCAAAATGGCCGCCAGCCTTGCCCCCAAACAGAGACACGAGCGAATCGAATGTTTGCTCCTCTTACGTAGTATATCCTCCCTGTCCTGGCTCTCCATTATTATAATCGCCTTCGACTTCAAAGCGTGCGAGATGACCCTTCTCCCTCGTCGCACCGGAGAGAGCTACAGACGCGGTGAAAGGCGACCGCGACCGGGCAGCCAGGACGAGCGACTCGTGACCGGATGCAGGTGTTGTGGCTTTGGAACATCGCCTCTTGGCTGTATTTTCACCCTGCTAACGTGGAAATTAGCAGCGGAGGTGATGTTTTCTCAGCACTACAGGCCAAGCCGAATTTAAAAAATCCGAAAAATTTCAAAATTCAGGAGGGTAAGAAGAGTCACTTTGGTTGTTATAGATTCAAGGATTCAATATTGTCACAATCGAGTCAAACACTTCTTTCGGTGCGTCTGGTAGACGGAGATCAGGAAATTGAGCCTTTCTGTACATGTGGCGTACTCTCGACCCTTCGGCCAGGGAGCATATACTACATAAGAGGCGCAAACATTCGATTTTTTTCGTCTCTCTGTTTATGGCGTTGTCAAGGCTGGCGGCCATCTTGGAGTGTGTGGTATGTCAACGAGGTGTAAATAGGGTACAGGCAGGCCGTCAAGGTCCGCGGGGTCCGCCATCTTTGATGGTTTGGGCTGCCATGGCAATACACGGCAACAACAATTTACTTACCCATTTTCCAATATCGAATTCAAATTCGCGCGTGTTATTGCCGTGTATTGCCATGGCTGCCAAAACCATCAAAGATGGCGGACCTTATTTTTGCCTGTACCCTATTTATACCTCGTTGGCATCCCACACAGGTCAAGATGGCCGCCGGCCTTAGTAACGCCCTATAAACAGAGAGACGCTAACAACAAGGGCCTGACAGAAGTTTGCGCCTCTTATGTAGTATATGCTCCCTGCTTCGGCTGGGAAATGAGAATACCGTATACTCGCCAACATGAACTTGGACTTAGGGAGACTGAAAATGCATTGATATCCCATCGTAAGACCCTGCCTGCACTTGGAGTTATGGAGAACTTCGAGTTATAGAAATTCGAGTTAGGGAAGTTTATTTCCTATTCTTTTACATTGTGACCAACCAAGCTCATTATTTTCTTCGACTTATTGAGAACTTCGACTTATAGAAGTTTTACTGTATTTAGGCCGGAATCGTTGTGGCTCGCGTAAGTCTGCAGGGGCGTAAATTGTGACGTATCTCCCATACGGACGACGGACGCCACCGTGATGAAAAGTTACGGGAGGCGCGCGATTGAAATCATCCTGCAAATCCACGGGACCTCTCTAGATTCCGTAGGACTTACGGGAGGGTTGGCCCTGGCTTTTTCAGGCCCCCAGGAAGGTTTGGTGGGGCAGGGTTTGCTTCAGGTTGGGGGGATAGTGCCCGGGGGCGGCCCCGGGGCAGCCCGGGGGCCACTTTGGATGTGCGTTCTCAGTTATGTAATGTCGGATTTATCATCGCATCCCCAGCTGAATGCACTGCAATGGTGTGGGGTGCACCCAGGGGCAGCCCGAGAGTCAGTTTGGATGCTCATCCGGAAGGATTTGCACCGCCGGCCACATGATTCACATTGCGCACCTACAGAGAAACCCCCAGTCCCCCACGCCCAGCCTTTCCCCCACCTACACACCCATCTCGCGCCTGTTCCGGGATTGGCTGTTAGAGCCAATTGCGTCACGGATACCAGGCTTTGCAAGTGATATCTGGGGAGTGACTCCCGCCGATTAAAGAGACGTAAGGGATGTCACCACGATGGACTTCTCCTTTAAATATACGGCCCCTTTACTGGCCGCCATGTTTACAGGCGTGACGTCACCTACGGGCCCATACATGCGCGAGCCACCACAATTCCGGCCTGAATAAATATCTAGGGATTGCTAGGAATGAGCTTAGGGATTTGTATTTTTCAATAACTGGCAACACGGCGGCCCTGTTCTGCTGCATACATACTATCATTGCGAATGAGTCGTGTCACCCGCTGACTTGTAGCCTGCCCAGCAGTGTCGTGAATAAAAGGGCTGGGGAAGGGATTTTCTGTGCACCAGTCCCTCTGACGTCACCATCCTTCTTTTTCTTTTTCTCCAAACCCTCTACAAATCCCTCCCCCATCCCTCCCTCCCTCCCTCCCTCCCGCCCTCCCCATCGTTGCCAAATCCGCGCTANCCTCCCTCCCTCCCCACCCCTAATTAATTCCGGTCGGAAAGGGTTCATTCCCACGGTCAATGTGCCTAGCTTAACTCTCTCCTGGGGCCAAATGCACTTATGCCGACCTGATGTAAGATGTTTAGGCTACATATTCAGCACGCCATTTCCCCCTTATAATATTATCAAGACACACTGCGCGTACCGTATGCCTAGTGTTGGCAATCAATCAGAGCAGGGAAATGTAACCAGTAAGTTGTTGTTTGGGAGCAGCGTAAACTGTTCTGGAGCACCGGGGATGGGTATTCTTGCACACCTGGTTGGTTAGCCACCGAGTCAGCCAGTCAGCCAGCCAGCCAAAGATCTTTGGCATTCCTGTGGTGGCCACTTGGTTTAGGAGTCGGTTGGGTTCGTGATCCCTTCGGGGGTGGAGGGGGGGAGAGGGGGAGGGGGGGGGGACAATATTCCTGATCCAGAACAGCACGTGGGGCAGACGTGGGGTGTACCTGTCCTGTACCTGACTTACTTGCACCGTCTTCACAACCAGCTGTGCATGCCATTCATTATAATTATAATAATAAGTACCCTCTGGCAACGTTGCCGAAGAGGCAGGCAGGCAGGCAGGCAGGCAGGCAGGCAGGCAGGCAGGCAGGCAGGCAGAGCACGCAATGGAACCACTTGGATGCAGTGCAAACAGATGACTGTGATGGGAAAACGTTTTCGGGAATCAGTCTCGGCCGACTCGTTGCCTAATCTGCGTTTACGTTCGACTTCACCAAGTGATAAATACTTATACAATGTTCCAGGTGACAAATTGGCTTAATAAGGGTCATTTTTGTTTCTCTTTCCCAGCTCACGCCAGTCTGGGCCACATTCTTTTACTCGAACTTTCAAGTCAACTCGGATTGCTTCATTAGCCCACTTCTGTTTCGTTGATCCTTTCTTTCTAGTTAATTGTGAATCATCATCTGACAGATTTCAGGTCAAATAGAGGATGATAAAACATGACTGTGTCTTTTAAAAACAATTGATTTCAAATGGGCACTCGCCTGTTTAATACATTCGAATGCGATGCGTTTGTTTGAGCCAATGCACACAAAATGGCCACATAGAATATTATTATTAATAATATCCCTGTAATTGCATTCCTTTGACAGTCCTAATAATGTACTCTACTACCTTCCCTCCAGTCGCGTCCCGCTGATTGATTGTAGCAGGCCCGGCCTATTTTTGGCTGAATGCAATGTGGCACTTCCAATACTGTCAGCACACAGTTGGTGCCATGGAGACTGTAACAGTCTGAAAGCAATGCTTTTGGCTCAGTTTAGCTAGAGGGGATAATACCTCGACGAATTTCAACTCAACCTCACTAGCGCCAAGAATAGCTTTGAACTTTTTTGAAAGGAGGAGGTGAAGAGTGGTGAACCCGCCATCAGACCCTGGCAGAGACTCCCCACCACTCTCTGGTTTGGGTTCTATTCCGCCATACTTTAGGTTAGGTTAATCGAGAGAGAATGTCATAATACAGGGTGATTCTCCCGAATGGAAACCCAAACATTCCTGAATAACTTTTTAACTATGGGATGGTTCCCACTGAAAATTGACATGTACTTATACCTTGTATCACACCAAACAAGGTCTGACTAAAGAATACACCAAAAGTGGTCCCCTCCAGCATCCAAGAATGTTTGAATGCGAGTTTGCATATTGCCGAAGACTCCTGCAGATTGGCGGCGGGGATGGCTCAATCTCCCACCCGCCAGCCTTCTTGGCGAGAGGGCATCTCAAGGCAGCGGTCCCGTTGCCTTGAGATGCCCTCTTGCCAAGCAAGCGGGCGGGTGGGTGGGTGGGAGATGGATGGGATCGCCGCCGCCAATCTGCAGGAGTCTTCGGCAATATGCAAACTCGCATTCAACATTCTTGGATGCTGGAGGGGACCACTTTTGGTGTATTCTTTAGTCAGACCTTGTTTGGTGTGATACAAGGTATAAGTACATGTCAATTTTCAGTGGGAACCATCCCATAGTTAAAAAGTTATTCAGGAATGTTTGGGTTTCCATTCGGGAGAATCACCCCGTATAATACGTGGAGGCCAGGGTTAGAGAAGCATACTGTATTGTACGTACTGTACACAATGAGCCTACGCACGCAGCTACAGTAGGGTCAAGCAAACGTCGGGGTTTTGGGAGGTGGTCTGTGTCCTTGGCAATCATAATTAGTCCTGTCCCCTTACCGGTCGACCAATCAGGGTTCGACAGGGTTGGAAGTAGGATCGCGCAAGTTTTATTTGCCATTATTATTTACCAGTCTTGTAAATAAGAAACCTACAGGAATCTGGCGTACATTTCAAATCGCTTGTCTGCTGCTTATGACGAGTTCTGGTTGATAGCTGGCGGCTCAGGGGCGAGTGGGGAAGGAAGGGAGGCCGACGAATAGCCGAGGAATACACCAGGGAAACTACCGGAGTAGGGATATGTCCGTGGTTCTGAAAAAGAATGCCGATATTCGCAACAAGATGGCGGGAGTAATGGAACAGTGGGATCACTGACCTCAGTGGAAAGGGGTAGGCAGGAGCTCAGAGACTCGATGTGAACACCTCGACGGCCCAGATCAAACTGAGTGGGTAGACGATTGACGGTAGACTAGAGTGAATGAGAAATGGGGGAGGGGGGCGGAGATTATGCAAGTTCCGCGTTAGGGGGATCCCTTTTTCTGGGTCCATGATCGGCGCCCCTCTTTCATCCGCCATCCCCCACTCTTTACATGTAGGTCAGGCAACCTTTGGGAATTTGACACTTAGGGGAAGGGGTTCATATTTTTCGACCATGCGCCTAATTCCGACCACCATGCCATCGCCGTGGTAACGTGTTGCAAATTGCCGGTGACAGTGCACAGTAGGCCAGGCGGACAGGTTACTTGGCCATAATGTCAAAAAATGCGACTTTTAAAAATCGGATAGAAATATATGCCTTTCAAATCTACAAAACCTGAGGACCTTGCCCTTCAGTTCTGTAAGTAGCCTGATATCCATGGGCGCCATTCTCCATGGTTGCTGAAATCATGGGACTTTGCAAGAATTAAATCGATACATATCTGCGGCTTCCCTTCGTCACATCTGAAAACTCCCAAACTTATTTAATTTTCGCGAAATGCGACGAATTCAGCAAATTCGTCTGGCCCGTTTCTCGAGGTAGATATTCCGCATACACTGTAGCATAATTTCATAATTAAATCAGCACAAGAGTTGGCTGGTAATACCTGGCGATGGCAATGGCAACGGCGATCTAGCAGGTAGCTTAGGAGTTAATAGTACAGTTGAATCCAGATAAAACAAACTTCAAGAGACGGCGGAAAAAGTTTGTTATAACCGAGGTCTGTTACAGCCAAATCGTCACGCAATGAAAACAGAGATTTCTGCTTTCAATATGACTGCAATATGCACTACTAGACTACATACCGATTAATGAAATCTGTCATAAATGTAATATTAGCTCACCCGAAAATTATTCAGGACCAAAATATCCGACATTTTCTTCTGCCGTCTCCTTTGTGCAAATTTTGTACCTGGAAAACTATATTTTCCCACCGAGGGCCAAGAAATGGCGGGCTCTACCCGAGGTGAGGTGACAATGAGTCCGTTAATCAGGAGTAAAATACACAGGGCCTTATGGAAGCATGCCGGAGCCGGCCTTTATAACCAAAGGTCTTTAGTTATAGCCGAGGCTGTTATATCTGGATTCAACTGTAATAAGTACAATCCGTTCAGCCCAGAGCAGCGGGGTAACATTTCGCTAACAATATGGCGAGGTGTAAATAGGAATTGACATTGCTAGGTGATGGAATCACGAACAAATGAAGTATTTGACGGAAAAAAATCATAACTTAAATTCTGCAGCAGGTGGAACTGCGAGGTTTTGAACATAGATCCGCACCATCCTACTGCGCATTCGGCCCTTTGATGAAGAAACCAAATTTCGAATAGTTATTGAGCAAAAAAATAGAAACGTATTTTTTAGTGGGTTTTAATAATTTTTTGCGGCGCTTTGAAGGGAAATCGAGTTTAGCTGTAAATGGTAGGAATGCACTTCACGACGGCGGGGATCTGTGTTCAAAATTTGGAAGCTCTACCTACAGCAGAACTTGAGTTATGGTGAATAAAAAGCGTAACAAGAAGAACAAGAATATGTTGAAAAAATTCATTGTTGAAAATTGTTGTACGGTCTTACTTAGGGGCTACCGCCCCTAAAATGTGAAGAGTAGAGAGGTGACATTGAATATATTGCCCTTGATGGTATCATGAGAAAGGTTCCTTCAGTGGGGTGACACTGACAGTATATGGATGACCAAATCATGTGCACAGTTAAAAAGTAGTAAGCATAACTACAAGACAGCATGCAATGGGGACGGTTGTAACAGCTTCCTTGGGGTCAGTTGTAACATGGTAAAATCATGGGAGAAAGGTCAAGGCTGTGTACAGATGTTACAGCTACATATACCGCAGGATATTGAGAGTAGAACAGTAAAACTTCCCTAAGTCGAAGTTCTCTATAAGTCGAAGAAAATGATGAGCTTGGTTGGTCGCAATGTAAAATAATAGGAAATAAACTTCCCTAACTCGAATTTCTATAACTCGAAGTTCTCCATAACTCGAAGTGCAGGCAGGGCCTTACGATGGGATATCAATGCATTTTCAGTCTCCCTAAGTCCAAGTTCATGTTGGCGAGTACGGAAAATTGTCTCATTTCCCAGCCGAAGGGTCGAGAGTAGGCCACATGTACAGAAAGGCTCAATTTCCTGATCTCCGTCTACCAGACGCACCGAAAGAAGTGTTTGACTCGATTCTGACAATTGAATCCTTGAATCTAAGAGTAGGCAAATGTCCATAACGGAGATTTCTTTTGCAACGAAACAACGAGGAACATTGTAAGTGTGATAGTGACAGTAATGTTTAAGTTTTGAACACCTTTTGTCGCTGGATATAAAGGTAGGCTTCCTTATAGAGTTGTGCTTTAAAAAAAACAATTTTCTCCCGGTCCCATGGAGATTCGACTTATAGAAGTTTTACTGCTCTGGAGCCTCATGTAAAAACCCTGTATCTCTGATTTGGCCATTTTGAGATATTGCACCTCAAAGTTTGTGATCTGCCATTAGTTCTTGCATAAATCATACTTGAAAAACTTGAATAACTTTGCAGGAAAACAAGTTAGAGAGACGTGGTTTGTACCAGTGCATAGAGCTTGAAAAGACCCGTCCAATTGTGGCCTACAAGTAAAAACCCAGTATCTTGAGTTACATGGTTTTTACATGAGGCTCCAGCGCTATTCACAGAATAGGCCTACCTACTACCTATAAAGAATGGCCTGTGATTCTAATTTCAGCAGCATCAATAAATTATTTCCCAAGGAGGTAACCACTTCGGTACTCCGGTGTACACCTGCCAGTGGTACTCCCAGGTACTCCTTGAATTTGGTACTCCAGTGTACACTTTTCAGTCGAGTGGTTACCCCCTTGTTATTTCCCTTGTTGTTTCCTTGCTACCATTCGCCACCCACAACCTTGGGCCAACAATATTCATTTACGATCTCTATGATTGCGCGATCTTTTTACAAAGTGGCAACACTTCAAAAAAATACTGTATTAGCTATTCGAATGTGATTCCTCATCAGTTTCATTACAACATATAAAATAATGACAGTTTAGTGCACACTATGCACTTGACAGCATCGCCTACCAAATGCTTTAAAATTCGAAATGAAAATTACCGA
>JYFJ02008418.1:0-12439 GCA_000934665.2 Catajapyx aquilonaris
TTCGTCTCTCAGAAAAACTGCTTATACCCTCGGAGTCAGGATCTCTTTCCCGATTTTTAGAGCCCAACTTGTATTTTGAGTGGAGTGTCCCTTTAACTTGAACTGGTGCATTCTTTTGAACTAATGCAGAAAGACTTCCCTGTGAGTCTTAACATGGGTTCATCCATTGGGTCAAAAGGGGTTATTTGCAGTATCTTAAGCTTGGAAAACCAATGCAATTGAGTGCCTGAATGAATTGTTCCCTTCAACATACTGTATTACTAGCATTTTTATTTTAGAAGGAACTGTTTGAAAGTTACTGCTCATCATAGCAAAAATGATCCCTAACCATCAGGACCCTTGCAGTTGGAACAAATTGCAAAATGTTGGAAAGCCTATATAAATTAAGTCAAAAACCGACCCCTTGTAATTCATTAATTTTTTGGTCATTGCACAATTTATTTTGATTTGATACTTTAAGTTTACTATCACATGTGTTAAAGTTTCCACTTCAAGTCGATTGCTCAAAAGTTTTGTGACGTCGAACATTTTTACATTTGCTTGTCAACCAACTTACATCATGCAGTGACTTTTATTCCTGAGTAGGCCTATGCAATTAATCATTTGGTATGTGAATCGTGAAAATCCAAGGAGGCGTATACTCAATAACTCATGCAGGTCACTCGCAATCGACAAAGTCGATTGACATCAAAATGACGTCGCCAATGATGACCAGAGCAGGGCAAGGAGAATTGGCGACGTCATTTTGACGTCAATCGACTTTGTCGATTGCGAGTGACTTAGATGAGTATACGCCTCCAGAAACACGTGTCCGTCTTACAAATGACAGGTGACATTACAAAAATAAACAGAGTAAAGGCAGTAACTACACCATGCAATAACATATTTATTTCTCTCTGCTATCTCATACCATGGATTTTCATATTTTTTGAGAACTATATATAAGTCACGGTCATCGACACCGAAGAGTGGTGCAGGAAAATATTAAACCCTAATAGTTTGAATCTATATATCAGTTCTGCAAGTAAATACGTGCTCTATAGAGTGTCTGGAAAGCATTAAGATCTTAAGTAGTCAGATTACATACTAGGCCAAAACTCGACGGGATTTTAGAAACATGATCGTCCGGTGTGCACATTAATTCTACAGAGTCGTAAACTCCGATGAAATTGCTGGCCCTTTCAAGTTGGGCAGCATGTACGGGGTGCCTAAAACTTATTTCCCCCTGTGGTACGCTACTGTAGAGCATCATTATCATACATCCACCTTGCGCTTTGCTAAATTGGTTCTACATAGGTACTGAAATGTGCAAGAGAAAAAAAACAACAACCCATTATAACGCAAATGAAATCTCAGTAATAGTCACAAAGAAGGCTACAGATAAGGTAAAAATGGCTCAGTATGTAGCATGTATACGTTGTAGCCTACAGGACCTATTTTGTCATGGAAATCAGCTTTTTATAAGTTCAAGTTCATCAACACAGAGTTGCAGTATACAGTAACTGTTGCAATATTCAATTGTTTACCGTGCAGACACAGTGACGATTGTGGTCACTGTCAAAACGAGAACACCTGTGACCTGCAGTGAGGAGAAAATAATGTCACAAACAATAATTTGTTAACCATAGCAATATACCTGACGAGCCAACTTTATCTTTCACTTTTTGTCTTCACTGTGTAGTGTCCCATGCAATGTGAGGGCTTCAGCACAAAAGCTACTGCACATTTACATCACCAAAGGGTTTTTAGTACTGTACTTTGATACGACGAGGGGTACACAATGGGGGCGGGGGCAGTGTCCGTAATATGCAGCATGCACACACATTATACCTAGCGAATCTGGAAAAAACTGTAGCTTCCATTGAGCCATCTTCCGTAAAGAATGTGCTGCATTTACACATATTACACACACATACGCAGTTGAAGGAACAAGTGCCTCAAAAATAGAGCAATGAAAGCTCCTCTTCCAGAATCCGAAGCAAAATAGTGAAATTATATTCAGCCATCATGCTTCACGATCACTGTTGCATGATGGTGAAGAGAGAGAATATGGCTTGATGTGCGGAGCATTTTATAATGATTAAAACTGTCCTGGAGTAATCTCCTGGAAGTAGAGGATCACGTTGTGGATACAGGGGTCATTTGATCTGCGCAGCCTTGTTACTAAGATAATAAATTAATTGTCATTCATCAAACAATACTTGATATCGTCTTTTATGTCGCTGATACAATATTAGACACTTTTCATCGCTCCTTCAATATTGCCCGCTACACCTGATGGGATTGAAGTCTAAATTAAATTGCATGCTGGTATAACACCACTGTCACCCATAATTTACATGGCAAAGGCATGATAGCTAGGAGGGATGCATACCTGCCAAGATATTTTATACCTTGTGTGCTGTGAAACCCATTATTTCAGTTACTAGGCTGCGGAGACCAAAATAATGATACCGTACATAAAGTAATCCGCAGAAAGTGAGAATGCAATTGACCCTTAATATGCCATCCATTTTGAAAGATGTGTGTGAGAATACATTCTACACTGTATAAATTAAATAATTATTCTGCATCTGTTTGCACTTTCGAAGTTCCGAACCGCTTCGCGCAGTATTTGTGCATTCATCATGCGATAAATATCAGCTGTACATGCACTGATGAATTTTAGCATAATATAGTGTCCGTATCAATTTGCATGTAAACAAGGATGGATTATTACTTGGTAGAGTATTGCTATATATAGTGTAATGGCAGTAATGTTTGCTAATTGTAAGGGATTACTTATAGCCGCCATTTTATTGGTTATCTTGAGGTTATGCAATTAGCAGATGCCACCACTGCCTTGTTACTGATTCCAGAACTAACGTGTTAGTAGCTAGGATCATTTTTTTGTCTGGAAATATCGTAAGGAAGCTCAGCTCGCTAGGAAGGGCCCACATTTTCCGTCACCCTGCACACATAACACTGTAAAAGTGCTAGGTAGCCGATGGGTTAGCTACAGGCAAACAGGTTGATGACAAAGTTCCCATTGTGAGAGTTGCTAAAAAAATTGCGCCGTGGCGTGGATTTAGTAGCATATTAGAGGTTCAGGGCAAAACTCCGGGCGAAACCTCGCTCATGCTGAGCTCTGATGTAAGCACTATACTCTTGTGTAATATGGGAGGGAGAGAGGGATGGCTGGGAGAGTTGACGTGTTTCTACTCAATTAGTACAACGTGTTCCAGTCGCTACTTGCAGAAGGAGAGAAAAGCCTCAAGTTGGAGCGGATGGGTACAGAGCAGTGTGATGTACTTTATGTACGACCCCAAAACGGATTAGGATGAAAGGAATAAGCTGTCAGTAGGTTGGCAAGTTGAGCTTGCAGAAATCAGAAATAAATCACCGATTCAAAATGATTATGTCGTCAGTTTTTGAACTGGAAGATATGCAAGCAAATGCAGTTAGGTTTAAGCTGGATTCGCTCCGCTCTCGGATGTTATCACCGGTACGATAAATCGATCGTCACGACATCCGGCGGGCCTCGCCGTAAGCTCTCTCCAATATGTACAATGTGATTGGCTCATCATACCGAATCGGCTTGGCGGCGCGATTTTGATAACAATCGGTGCATCGCATTTCCGCCCACGGCCAGGTGAATTACATGGTAGACGAATAGTAGCTACCGGCTAAACTTGCTGGTATTCTGCGATCGTCTTCGTATGGTTTGGCATGCCCCAACTTTTCAAAATATCTAACCCCTGTCTTTAACCTACATTGTTGGTATTGTGCAGCAGTATTCTACAGGGAGTGAAAGAAAATGTGAGTCATCAATAACACGTCCAATTATCGTTACGTGAGAAAATGAACAGTATGACAAGGCACTGTACACGCAGCCCAGTAATGGCATTGAGCCAACACGACAGCTCTACAAATGATGGATCTCGATGATCATCAAATCTATGCTATGTGAGTTGGACACCTTGCCAAATTGCACATTTCCTCCCGTAATGTGTAACTTTCATATTGCCTATAGTGTATCATCATGGCAACGGTTCATATTATACAACCTAACGAGATTATTTTGTTGAGGAAAAATGTAATTAAAAAAATGCAGTCGAGTCTGTAACTCTTCTAGGGCCGGTTGTATCAAAGCAAAGTCTCAATTTCACGACGTATTTATTTTATAGGTAGGCTCAATCATGCAATATGCTGTTTATTGCAGAACAGTGATATAGCCATGCAGCCGCGGGGCGCGCTCCTACACAAAATTGATTATTGGGGGCGGCCATGGGGCCGAATATCCAGAGGTGAAAAATTTGTGGCGTAAGAGGAGAAGGGAGTTACACTCGAAAATTATGGCGAGCTCACTGTTGCAGAACACCATTTTGAAACCAAGGTAGACTAGTGCACCATGCTCCATGGAATCACTTCAGGGGGTCATTTGAAATCCCTAGTGTACCAAGGGACATAGCAAGAGTTAAAACGTGCCATCCTTAAGACTTGATTCGGAAAATGCTGGGAGAACTGAAAAGAACAATTCGGAAGAAGCATTGCATGCTGACTGAGCGAGTCCTAATTTGACCGTCTGGCCCCGGGACAGAAGAGCATTAAGCCGGGCTCAGCTCAAGTCACTTTAACTAAAATAAATCTATCTGGAAAATTGCAGACATCAAAGCGGCGGAAAAGTAATATCGGCCTCATTTTTAGCTACATTCATACGTTAAAAAAGGTACGAGTGTAGGGCTATTCTCTATCCAGAGACATAAGGCAGCTCCCATGCACCCACCGCCTTATCTGAATCTCACCCACTCTGGATCACCCAGTGATAACTGAGTGCGATAAGCTCATCAAGACGCGGTGTTGACATGACGTTACTAGTAAATAATCATATACTTAAGACATACAACTCCGCGTCTTGATGAGCTTCTTATCGCACTCAGTTATCACTGAGTGATCCGGAGTGGGTGAAATTCAGATAAGGAGGCGGGTGGAAGCTCCGTATGTCTCTGGACAGAAAAAATATTTTTGATGTAATAACAGCGGGGGTAGGCGGTGTAATGTGAAAGCGTTGCGGATGTTTCCCACGCGCACAGGCTTTTTACACTAGCCGCACAGAAACAGTGGTCAACCAGTAAAATAATGTTTCCTTTTACAACAATATGCCTACATCTGGCGTCATTGTGAGACTTCTGGCATTATTCGACGGTATTTCCGATGGAAAAAAAACTGACTCATCGATAGAAAAACGTATTACAAACTCTGGATTTGACGTTGTAGGCCTATTGTGCAGAAATGAAATGCACCAGCAGGGTATACCTTTTCACTCTCTCTCTCTCTCTCCCCTATACTGCCTTCCCTTCTGTTTTTGTCAATAAGTCCTGATTTAGGAGAAAAAAGACAAAGAGTTCCAAGATAGTTTTTTCCCTGAACAGCCAAAATTTTCAGTTAAGGTGGAAAACTGACACTCACTGTCAGTTCAGGTTTTTCGGAAATCCGCACTTTTATAATTTTTCCGATTTGAAAACGCTACAAAAGGTGCTAGGAATCTTACTTAATGATTTTGCAACGTCTGTTACACAAGTTAAGGCCTCTTGAAATAACGGTGCAATACATAATGGACAATCATTATTTTGGACACATTCATTACATTCATTGGTAACTCTAAAAATCAGCCATCACCTACCATTGCCTTAAAAATAAAATGAAACTTACTAAGGTTCCTAAAGCGACGTCGCATGCTGGCGATATTAAATCGAAAATATGAAAAATGGCGGAATTTCAAATGCGAATTTTCGCAATACCGAACAGAAAAGACAAACTTGGTTTCACTTTTTCATCTTACACGATGAGGAAACTGTTCCACTAAGCTGCTAAGGCAAGAGATGGCTGGATGCGGGGGTGTAGGGTTGGACCTGGATAGAGGGTTCGTGCACTGTGATTTACTCGTAAGGCAGCCTCGGCTGTGAGGCTAGGTGTAATTAATAGGTTGTGGGCAATCTGTGTATTATTGGACACCTCAGTGACCTCTCGGGGTCAGGAGTGATGACCTTGGGAGGTCAGATCTCACAAGAATCTGTGTAGGAAATAAATGCTAGGTTGGAAATGTGAAAGGATAATCATTAAAGATATGATGGTATACTTATTCAAGCCTGTTGAATAATGCCCGCCCCTTTGGTGCGAGGCATCCATCATTGTAAGTTCCTTGCGATTGCGGTTGGTGCCGTCTCTGCGGCCTCCAACCTTCATTCACTCCACTCACTTTCTCCAGGGGGGAAGAAGAAGAAGAAGAAGACGAAGAAGAAGAAGAAGAAGAAAGAGAGAGAGAATTTTCTTTCTACATTTCCACTTACAACATCTTCCGCCGCCTCTTAGCCCCCAAATGCCTTCCTAATCCCTCCACTCTATCTTAAATATTTCATTCGCTTTCCCTTCAATCACTTCCCTCAGCTTAGCCCTTCATTTTGAGGATTAGGTCGCACCGCATTCTTTTCTGCATCTCAAGAGAGGTTCTTTTCCGCCGAGGCGCACTCCAAACGACTGCCGTTTGTCTGAAATATTAATGAAATGTAACGGATTTGTTTTACATCGTGTGGTACAACAAATATCATGCCGAGGCTGACGAAATTGATTGCCTGACAAATTGTAGCAATAAAACTGAAATTAACTGTGTACACTAGTGGAAGAGAGGTAATTGATTACCAATTCAATGTAATGCATAGTGACCAGTTCAACAAGCTCCATCGACTCTGGGAAAATAACTTGATGAGAACCAATTAATGCCCGATTCCCACATATCGACCAGAAAACACAACCACCAATTACAATTTTTAGAGTACATATAGAGTTAATGGACAGGACTTGCAAAATATTCAGTGACACATGATGATTAAAATCGCATTAACAATAGTCTATTGTTACTCCATCATTTCGAAAGTTACCTCACTAGAAGACAGAATAATGGCTAATGTGATTACCACAGGTTTGTTTCAAAGTACTATATTTACACACACAATCTGGGCGATGGGGTGTGATAATTTACATTGCCGATTAATATGGACGTTATGCGCCGATATTAATAACGCATAGCCTATACTGCCTAGTGCGAGAATCTCGCCTATCCAGCAGACACCTTTTGGCAACCTTTTGGACTCTATTAGCTACTGACAAGCTACTGACGTACTTGAAAGTACGATGGAAGTCAACACACCTTTTTGACCATGAGTAAGAACCAATGCTGTACACAAAAAGTGAATGCGGAAGGCGTGCATCTGTATTGTAGATAGGCGTAGACAAACGAATGACCAAATCTGAGTGAATGTGAGCTTGACGGAGGGGAGAGGGGGCAGCAGCCTTTCATCATCCTGCCAGCGAACGTTTTGTGAAATCCAGCATTTCAGAAACAGTCGGAAGCTTTTCGACAGGAACACTTAAACCTGCATGATTGATATCCCTTCCGAGTATAGGATAGAGAGAAAAGGAGAGAGGAGAGGGATGGGAGAAAGAGACAGAGGGAAGAAGGGAGGGTGAGATAAGGAAGAGGGGGGAATTGGCTTTAAAAATGGAGTCTTAAGGCATCGAGCCAAAGCGTCACAACGCCAACCTGACCCACTTTGCAAGCTTGCAAATCCGTCGCAGAAAGAGAGTGCTGTGATCATCAGGACGAATTTTAAGGGGAATCGCAATGTTCATCATTGTTCCATATCACACTCGCACAGATCGGAGCCACTACCAAGTGCATCAGAATCCTTAGTGTTGCGATTTATATTAATAATGAAGAAGCTAGTATTACAGGAGGTGTCTTAAGTCTGAAATAGTATTAAGATAACCAGTCATTTAGGCTAGATGTGTTGAAAAAATGTTTTCTCATTGTTGTACACAACATTCACTACACAAAATGAAAGCAATTTCGCAGCCCGAATGAAACCTAACTATTGTGTCGCTGTGATGTCTGTGACCAACAACATTTATTCAACAAAGCAGATGTTCGCATTATAATGTCTATTACTTAATTGTGACGCATGATGGCACACAGTGCAGAGATGATATGAATTTTATTGAATGATGCTACTGGGTTTGTCTACCATAAAATAAATACCTTACTAAAATTATTAAGACCTTTTAACTAAGCATTTGATCGTAGAGTACTATAGTAACAGTCCAGTTGAAACTGGGGATATATGTGGATTATGGTAATAGCAATGCAAATAACAGAAAAACAATACCTAAAACATTATTTTGATAATTGTTTCCACCCATACTACAGCAAATTGGCACATGAGTTATAGTGCATGACACATTTCATTCAGGAAATTAGTGATAGAGGCTGGCGTATGTAGCGTAAATTAATCGAGTGATTTTAATTATTGTACGTGGGCGTTATCATTTAATATTGTCCGATACATATTGCTTTGGAGAGTGCCATGCCTAGTTCACTCGCACCTTTCATTAACAGAAAGCTGTCAATGTTGGGAATTGTTATGATTTATGAAGATTTCTGAGCAGTTTGATCATAGTTACTACAATTATATTGTCATGAGGCATAATATGCAATTCTCCAGTTGCCTCTGGAGAATTGCCAATAATAATAATAATAATAATAATAATAATAATAATAATAATAATAATAATAATAATAATAAATGATAGCTAGATGACTGTGCCACATATGTGTAATTCTGTTCTCCCATGTAGCGGTAGCATCCGGTGTTTCATTGGGTAGGGCCCGAAGCCACTGAAGACAACAGAAAGGACCCCTAAATAGTCTCTGCCCGGAGGGACCGCGTCCAATAGTCAATTAACCTGCGGTTTCGTAACTTACGCCGACACATCTGTCACTATCCCCCTCCATCCCTTCCCCCTCCATCTTCCCCGCCGTCCAGCCGTCTCCTCCACGTAGACTACTGTAGGTATACCGCTACCACACAATATTATTATCCACGTTAGATTTGAGAAAAATATTGATTTTAAAAACTTATATAGTATTGTTACTAACTTTACCTACATACCATTTTTATAAGATCTAAATGACCTTCTTTATCATTGTTATTGTAACATGATTAGTTATTACAACAATGGAGGTGTCATTTTGACCTTTTGATTCTAATGTAATCTCCTGCCGACATGATGTAATCTGTACCGCAGTATGGTGCTAGTCCACATCGCCGTTCTATTATTTTGCCACAACACGAACCCGATGAACTCACTATGATTCCGTCACTTGATCAGTTTTAATTGGATAATAATACGAAAGAATGTGGCATTAAAATTCCGAAAGCAACCCCCGGATTATGTGCTTGACATTCGATGAGACAATAATGAGATCATAGAGGCCGTGACTGCACGCCTGCTTCATCGGAATGCGCAAGTAGTCCGGAGTCGCGACAGAAATGTCTTGATTACATTTGCTTCCAGTTTGAGGGACAGTTTTTTCCTGTTCAAAATCAATATGTTACAGATAGGACTGGACCTACGTATCTGATTTAAAATCGCAGGTATTAAATCACTGTCAAAATGCGGTGTTTTCGAGCGTGAATGAAGAGGAAAGATCGTTAGTATCATGATATCGACCCAATTATCAAGAGGGCTGGGGACAATAATTTTTTGTTGTTGTTTTTTTGAACCAATACGCTAGTACCATATATGTGAATCGGGAAGAATTTTTTCCGTTTTGTTGTCTAGGGTTGAAAAGTACGTTGGATGACTACTTGTGGAGCGACTTGTGGCGTGCTAGATTTGGATTGCACCTTCTCTTAGGCGAAGCCTCGAGAAGGACGAGAGGATCGATCCCAAGAAAGGAACTGGGAAAGGGATACAGGTAGGAACGGGGGGGGGGGGGGGGGGGNGAGGGATAAAGGAATGGGGAAGGATATAAAAAAAGGAGGGAGGAAGGAAGGAAGGAAGGATGTGTTATCTTCAAGCCTCGCCTGTTGTTTATTTTCGACTACTTGTTAGTGCCTTATAGGCTCTAGGATGCCGAATTAAAGTTAAGCTTATACGATTAGCAGTGTAAGTGTACATCGCATTTTAAACAATCGAATATGTGTAATAACTTATTTAAAAATCAAGAGTATGTACCGCTTCGGTCAGCATGTTTTTAAAACGCGCAAAATAAGAAAGGAGGTCGTTGAGGTAATAACTGGATGAGTTTGACACGTTTTGCCAGCAGAACAGTGTAAAAAAGGAACAAAAAGCAGTGAATGTAAGTGGTACGAGGCGCGTCCATATTAGTCGCGCAATTGGACAAATGGCGTGTTGGAGTGTTGAGCATACTGTATGTAAAAAACTGGTGGAAGAGTGATGGCAGATTGGCTACTGCAAGCCAACGCTTTGCATGACGAAATGTGTGCCACCATTACGGAGAATGAATTATTAAAATTGAATTAATTGCTCGTGCCAACCAACCTCATCAAGGGACCATCAGTAAATGTCGGTACATCCGAATGCAGACGAGTGGTGTCCAGTGGTTGGCTGTATGCTTCGTCAGGATATCTGCATAGATTGCGTGTAGAGTGTATGCTCGTCTTTTTGCATTTTTCTTTCGACTATCCTGCAGATGTCATTTTGTAAGCTTGCCCAATGCGCACCAGCACAACTAATATAACATATTCGCGTTTCATTTGTCAACATCAACCCTCGACCGCTCGATAAGTTGGAAATTAAAAATCGTCGTCATCGTAGATAAAAAATGACAATATTATTAGACTGGATAAAGTTAGTAGCATCAACATAATCTAATATGCTTACAGTATAGCCTAGATATTTGATATTAGAAGTCAACAAACTCTGCTTAAATGATTGCGTAACCCGGGAAAATCAAATATTCTTGAATGTATTCATGAAATAATCTCCAAGAATAATAATTCACTCTAATATTAATTATGTAATTATTGCCCGCATGACCATGTTAATAAATTATGCAATAAACACATCGTACTGTTCAGGATTAGGACGAACCTGGTCGTTTTGGCATTCTATTTATAGTACTGTATAAGTCTCTCACTCTACAGCTAAATTTTTCGACGAGATAAATAGTGTACAGCGGACATGACACTCAGCATTTCGAAAGCTTGACCATATAACTTGGCTGCAAATCTGGAAAAGTAGTGAAAAGTTCCACCCCATTCCCAAGTTCCCCAGAGAGGAATATTTCCTCTCCTGCAAAGCGATTCCATTTCCTTTCTGCCGCAGGTGTGCAATGCCACTCGATAATTACTCCTCCAACTCGGTGTCAGATGTGCTCCGAGGGGTTAACAATCAATTAAAGCGAAAAAAAACCGCCATTTCATTAGTTCACTAACAAATAACCAAGAACGAGGAGAGTCGTAATGATGAAAGATTTCAGGTGAAATCCGAGATGGAAATTTTGAATTCTTAAGGGTACTCATTACAAGTTTTCATTTGTTATCGTTGCTATAATTTGCAGCATGTAATATTGTTTGCATAAGTTGTGACACTTCCAACTAGATGGCCGCTGGTTTGCTAGTTAGGAATCTTGTCGGCAGAGAGCGGGAATGCCAGAAGGCGGACCTAGGGGGAGGCTAGAAATTACAGAGCAAGTGAGATGACCTCGGAAGAGGCTTGTCCCAATAAATAGAGAGGTAATATTTTACACCCTACGGCCTACGTGCACTATTTTCTAAACTACGACGGATACAGCAGCAGGTGTGAAAAGATGAGTGCAATAAACTCGATACCAAAAATGGTTGATGGAATTTGAGCAAGAATAGCACAGTAATATTTCATTGGTTGTTCAAGTGATGACAGCTGCACTGTAGCTACCACCACACTGTACTCGCCCAGACAAACATAAAATACTAACAGTAATACTAGCGAATTCTGGGCAGGGCATTGAACCAGGTTGCTTTAAAATTAATGAAAGGAGCAGGTTAACCGTAAGCAAGCCTGAACAAAAATATTGCGATCTGGACAATTGTCGAAATTTGTCTGCTGGTCGAAAGGGAAACAGAACTAGGATACAGTCGTTGTAGGCCTATATTGAGTACAGTCATCATCAAAAGACTCTGAGTGAAAATAATGTGAGGCAGGCTAACAATATTACCTAAGTAAAGATGGCGGACGCTTGACATTATTGGACTAATATTGTTGTCATCATTGGTTATTGTTGTCCCAGTTGCTGGACAACTGTCAGAACAACAATATTACCTACTTGCCTCTGCCTGGCTAATGGGAAAGGATAAGGAGTAGTACAGTGCAGGACCAGGGAGCATATAGGTACTACATAAGAGGCGCAAACTTCTGTCGGCGCCATTGTTGTTCGCATCTCTCAGTTTATAGGGCGTTGTCAAGGCCGGCGGCCATCTTGACGTGTGTGGTATGTCAACGAGGTGTAAATAGGGTACAGGCAGGCCGTCAAGGTCCGCGGGGTCCGCCATCTTTGATGGTTTGGGCTGCCATGGCAATACACGGCAATAACACGCGCGAATTTGAATTCGATATTGGA
>JYFJ02008421.1:0-12490 GCA_000934665.2 Catajapyx aquilonaris
AGGCGTTTTGAAGAGGAATTGAGTTTAGCTGTAAATGGTAGGAATGCACTTCATGAGGGTGGGGATAATTATGTGTTAAAAATTGGGAAGTTCTACCTACAGAACTTGAGTTAAGGCGAATAAAAAAAAGTAACAAGAAGAGGAAAATGTTAAATAAATTAATTGTTGAATTAATGTTGAAATGCTATGTTACGGTCTTCTTATTAATAATCAAGACTGGTACAGGAACAATGAAATGACAATCATGTCCAATATCACAAAACATTAACTCCTGTCAATAAAAAAAAAACACACACACACACGCGTGGGGACGGACATTGATCACTTTTCACTGCGAGTGTAAACTGATCTGACCTAACCTAACCTAACCTAACTTAACCTACCCTACCCTACCTAACCTACCCTACCCTAAGTAACCTAGGCTGAGAAAAATGGACTTTTGTGAAACCCTACAAATGAAAATAGTGGGGACATGTCCCCACTAATGTACACATGTCCCCACTGTAATGGTACACTTCGCGTGTGTGAGACTGTGGGGACCGACAAATGTCCCCACAATTGGAACTGGTCCCCACAGCTACAGTAAAACCACAGACTTCCGTCCCCAGACCTTAGTCAAGACCTGATCACACATACAATCACTAATATATTCTGCTCTTCCCCGGTCATGTGTGCGATGTATACGCCTTCCTGCTCCAACTGATAACCTCCGATACACATTGCATCCGGAACAGGCGCAGGACCCTCGTGAATCCGGTTACCATGTGCCGTAAATGTATTACACATGCAGTGCCTATTCGCAAGAACTGGATGGCACTATTATTTGGACGCACTTTGTTACTCTTAAAATGCAGTTAGTTGGCACCTTTTCTAGTGATACAGTTGAAGGGATAATGATCATTATTTTCTTTCCTAGATGTTAGCGTCTTTGAATCGAGTCATAGAGTAGTACATCCGTATATATAGTCGTATCGAGTCATCGAGTATAGTTATTGGAGGCTCATGTACTTTCTTCTGTGCCAGAGGATGCAAGGCTGCAGGTAAGCAAAAATGTATCGGAATGTTATTAGTGTATTTCCTTGCGATTATCTGTAGGGCTTCTATTGCGAACCATGCTGTTATGCTGGCAGCATTGACCTGCTGCGAAGAACCGCAACTTAAGATGCGGTATTATTTGCCTGCAAAGAACTCTGCCCTTCGCAAGATATGGAAACTTAGTCAATCCTCATGTTACGCTAATATACAGAGTGGTCCAACTTTTTTGTCCGAACAGCTATTGACAAATTCGGCCTAAGCTGCTTATGTTGTAGTGCGTTACCTGGCAACCCTGTCCGGCGGGCCAATTCAAACATCAGCTCATGGATAGCGCTTCCATTGTTGCCACTGTTTACAAATCGAGTGAGTGACGCGGACGACCCAGCGACGGGTCTCTGCCTGCTTACACATCAGTAGCAAGGGATAAGCAGGGAAAATAATGATGTTACTAAGAACAAGCCAATGACAATGGAAAGAACACTTAGCACTCGTCTCCATGTGCTGATGTTTGAATTGGCCCGCCGGCCGTGGTTGCCAAGTAACACACTACAACATAAGCAGCTTAGGCCGAATTTGTCAATAGCTGTTCGGACAAAAAAGTTGGACCACCCTGTACAATAGAGACCACATTACCGAGATTCAACATACTAAGAATTATTATAGTGGCAGAGTTAAGAGACATTTCAGTAATTATTGTTAAATTCTTTATTAACATGCTTCCTGTGGTCGTCCGATGGTATGGAATACTTCCATCTTGCTAGGAAGCATAGTGTAAAAGAGATCCCAGTGCTCCTTCTCTCTCTATATATATATATATATATATATATATATATATATATATATATATATATATATATATATATATATATATATATATATATATATATATATATATACTTTTCCCATTCCTTTCCGTAGTCTCAATAATAATCTGTCCCAAAGTGTGTCAGCCAATTAATGATGTGATGTGAATCAGCCAAAGACGAGGAAGGAAATATTCAGAGTCCCACTACTGTATGACGTCATTTCTCATTTGTGATTTGTAAATTTTTGTCCACATCCTGCTGCTCCTGGTCCTGGTCCTGGTCCTGCTGGTTGTGAGCTTCTGTCCAAGTCCCCATTTCCAACGTGAGGTGTCGCGGAGGATAAGGGGTGGCAGAGATATATATACTTATATCAATCAATGCTGTGGAGTGAAGTTGACATGTTGGAAGCAACAAACAGAGCCACATTCAATACTGTCACTATTGCATCTCTTTAATGTGAGGTCGTAACGAGCCATCGATTGTGATCTTTGGGTTACCTGCCATTCTCACGAAGAGTCATAAAAACCCTTTCGCATGCATTCAGGATCTTAATAATAATAATAATAATAATAATAATAATAATAATAATAATAATAATAATAATAATAATAATAATAATAATAATAATGGTGGTGGTGGTGGTGGTGATGTCATCTAGCAACACACTTTTTGATAATAGGCTAACGTGCAATTTCGTTGCTAAATAGTTGCTTTATAGTTGAAGTGGCTTTACTTGGAGACTCTACAATTGGCGCTGGCGGTGCTTGTAAATTTGAGTCAACTTGTATTATCCCATCGTGTAGCGTCGCTTCCGTCCTTTCCGAGGTCCGTTCCTTCTGCGATGCGACGAGGATGACTGCTGTATAGAAATGTGCACCCCAGAGATCACAGCAGGATAGTCTGGAATACTCGAAGGAATAGTGAACAATATTAATTATTTTGTGATTTCCTGCAACTAAGATTGATTTATTCAGTCGAATGTGGCGCACGTGTCAATCACTGCATCTTGTATAAATGTGATTCTACGACAATCGATTATGATGACTGTTGCAGTCATATGTGGGATTCAGCTCACAAACGTCGAGTCTTTTGCCATCGGCGTAGGTAACATTATTATATGATTGGTTAAGAGGCGGAATCGTAGCTAACTCACTGATCAAACATTGTGTGAATAGAAATGAAAAAAAGTTAACGATAACGAAGGTCTTCTGTCCTACCTAGACAGGCGTAATTTTAGCAGCTGTCCTCCAGCAGAATCACTACCTGTTGGCTGTGAACATTGCCGCAAAAACCGCGGTTAGAGAGCAGCGGATTTTCCCAGTATTTAAAACAATGTTAATCATCAAGCAGATTGCTCGCATACAACTTTTGTCCGGTTTAGTTACTTCCTCGTCGTCTGGCAATAACGCGTGATAACAATGGAGGCATTGTTTCTATTATGTATCAGTTCATGTTACTTTCCCCTGGGCATGACTAGTGGGTTTTCCTTTCGCTCATGTGCCACGGGTTAAGTAATATTAAAGATATTTAGGTGAAGCTTCGTGAAAAAATATAGAAATACGGAGAAGGCGGAGATTGATAACCTAACGTTTTTTTTGGCCGGCATGTCATACTGTACGTATTGGTTGCATAAATGGACTACTCATACTAGACATACACATACTCTTGGACAGACAACAGTCTCTATACTGTATATCGCTGCCTTATCTGCATCATAAGCGGATATCTCGCAGCCCCAAACCATTAATTTAATCCTCGTGGTTCGCCCGAAAGAACCAACCCAATCAACCAGCTGCATCGAAGCTGTGGATAAATTTATTGGGCAGGACAAAACGGTCGTCGGTTGATTTGGGTCTTTACTTTGGACGTATATAGTGATGGAGTGATTTTATTTCCATTCCCTTGCTCTTTATTTTTTGTCTGACGAATGCGTGCATTTCAATCACTCACACTCACAGGAAAGGTGTAATGAGAGAATCATCACAACTGTGCGATTTTAGCACCATCGTGGAGAATGTTCCGAGTGCTATGTGAATTTTTTTTCCAGAAGGGGTACCACAAACGCACAAGACGCACAGGTGTATTCCATTTTCCAGTCAGGTATCAGTGATACATTGTAACGGATTATGCACAGAAATCGCAGTGAAAATTATTCGCATATGGTTCGGAGAGTGTAGCAACTAGAGAGATATGTCAATTATTTTTGATGTTTTATGGGACGCATTTTCTTCAAGAAAGGTTTAGCATAATATTCAAACAAGAAACTGCATGCAATTAATGAAGCAAATAATATTATAAGTTATGTTTCCATTCCGTTTGCGTAAGAGAAACAGTTTCCCGTGAAAGTCGTAATGAAGTGAATGAATTCATGTCAGTTTTTTCAGTACACACAGTGTTACTGCCCAGCGACACTTCGGGAGACAACACCTCTTCAAGAATTTTCCAAATCATGGTATAATATATCAATATAATGTTGCACGTTGACCTGTGCTGACCTGGGAATTGGCTTCAGTGGTCTTTCAAAGAAGGACGATGGATCAACAACAGAAGTTTATTAACATTCAATAAAGAGGTTACATACCCATGATCACTGTTCACACTCACTCTCGACGGACTCGACAATGATAGCTGCTGTTCTGGGGCGATCGCCCCCTTTTATCCCCTCGGGTTGTGTAGCTACTAGGAAGTTGCCCCCAGGCACGTACGACCAACGCCCTTGTTTTGGTGACAATGTCCTCACGGCTCACGTCACTGCTGATCGTACACTTTAGTATATCTTAATTGTCGGGCAGCCTCCAGGTAAACATCCCCGCGTTCAAGCCATATATGGGCTCGGCTCTAACAATGCAATATTGTAACAATAAGTTTATTTCAAACTTCCGTCTGGTTTTTTCCATAAAAATGGCGGATTTATTACGACGTGTGTGACGACAAAAATACGGACAAATATCATTGTTGGGTGTCAGAGAGAGACAAAGAAACATCAACTTCTCTGCTGTGTTCTGTGAAAAATTTTGAGTGTAAGCGGACATCCGGTGGAGATATTTTGTGTGGTCGTTTCCATTATTGTCGTCGTCCGATTGTGGTTGGCAGATTAGGACCCGGTCAGTCCTGCATTCATGTTGTTGCAAATGTTATTTCTTATTTGATATGACTGTGTCACATGAAGCGAGGGGAGGTGGCAGCATGATAAATTAATGTTGGACGCCGTATGCCTATTAACCCATGCAACAGTGGAGCGGATGGACAGTCATAGCATGTTATGACTGATGATGCTAAGATTGAACTGGTATACGGCACCAGCTTCTGGATGACATTTAATGCTTATTGTCGTTGGTCGAGGTACTTGAAAAAGGTGCTCCCTCTTGGGGCCTTTCCCCGTCGCCCCGTCACTCTACCAACTGGATGTGCAATCACAAATAACTATAACAAGTATGATTTAAAAATAATTACTGCTTGCTAGTAGTTGTAGAGTCGTCTTATTGTGACGTTGACCAATCAGCCGAGCGGATGATGCGGTCAGAAACGGACGTTGTTGTGCGTCACGCATCAAAGTGGAGGTAGGTCAGAGGTCAGTTCAGGGCTCTGCAGCCACGTCGGGTGCACAGGTGACCTTGGTCAAATGCGTCTTTCGAAGTGACAAGCAGTCAAGAGAGATTAATGTTGGTCAACTGCCACGTCGCTGGCACGTTCCAATCATCGTTTCAAAGTGGACACTCATCGTCTTATTATCCTATCTGTTGGATGGTTTTTATTTCCCAAAAGGGTTCTATTTCCAACATTATAGTATCGGAATTTCCGTAACAGTCCACCGAGATGAGGAGCGATCCAAACTCATTTTCCATACTTGGTCAGCTCCTCCGAGATTATTGTGACCCTAGTATATAAACCTCTCGTCTTATTTTTTTTTCTTCCAATAGTCTTACAACAACTGTTGCGGTTGGTCGTTGCAGACCAGGTCTGAACCAGATTTCGTACAGTATACACTCGTATCTGTGCGTAGGTATGACCACACTGTTATGAACGCGAGGACACCTCCTCCGTTGGTAGGCTATATGGAAAACACTGTTTGTCAACACTCGTGAACGTTCGAGTTCAGTGAAGGGTTTCGTGCAGTCCTGTCCCACGTCGAGTTTGTCTGCTCTGTGGTTTGGGCTGAGGTCTTTTTTTTCAAGCTGCACAGAAAAGATCAGATCATCAGTTGGACGTTGGTGTCATTTGGAACAGTATAAAGATATTATAAGAACGTAGTAGTACCGGTACTTATTTCCTAACTTTCCTGCTGTATTATGTGTGTATCACAGGCAGTGGTACTCGTAGTACTTGTAAAGTGAAGTGCCTGCAATAATATATGGAATGTAGGACGATATAGGCCTAATATATTATTATAAACAGGTTACCTCTCACACTGGTTCCATGTTTCTTCTTTCCTGTCTGACACTCGCAGACTTTCTCTCTTCCTGCTCCTTCCTCCATCAACCAAATACCGGTACACCCAAAGAAGTCTATTTGTGTCGGAGCCTGTTCCAATATATTTTGAGTTTAGTTGTGGTGGTACTTTGTAATATGAAGTTACTATGTTAGGCTACCATTTTGCTCCACAATCGGCATTGTTGTATGCCGGACAAGAAACAGGCGGAGTTGTATCTGTTACGAAAAGTACTGTAGTAAATACGTATACATTTAATGCTTCTAGCACTTGAGCAGATCATGGCCTCTTCCCTTGTGGATAAAATAATTAATAAAATAATTAATAAATGCATATATACGTGTATTGTTGATGGTCGCCTTGCTCGCAATGGAATACCACAGGACCAATAACGACAGGCTGCACTAACCTCAGTGCAGGCGTATCCTAAACGCTGTAAGCACTGCAACACTACTATACCAGGACATTTTAACAAATAAAAATAATATCGGAGGAGTCAATTTATGCCTTATGAACACACGGTTTTGTGTCCAGTGTTACGTATAACTCTTTAGATGTGCAACATTAATATTAATGTACAATAATAATGATGATAGTGGTGGTGATGGTTTTTGTGCACCGACATCACGTCTGTTTCTATAATATTATGATCATTGTGACAGCACAGAAGCCACATGAATGGTCCTCCTCATGGATAATAATCTCATCATGCAGGTGCATTCAAGTATAGTGGGCAGGGAAGGGATCGCAATTATTATTATAATATGAATATTTATACAGCATAATTTTAGTCCGTGTGATGAACACTGATCATACCATTGAGAGGACCGGTCAAAATGACCTCCTCATGTCAATCAATGATCCTGTTGTCCGTCAGAGCCACAGAATTCGCTCACAGTCGCAGTACAGTTCCTTATATGATTTGATACCTTCCCTATTAAATGGAGTATGCCACCACGAAAATGTAGTTTACGCTATCTTTCGAGACCATCCTTTTTTGAAAATATTGACCTGAGATGAATACCCGGGGCCATCATCTGCATAATGCTGTCTTTCCTTGTATAGTTTCTCAATCGATTCGGGTCGATTTTATGATGGTCCCGCCACCCCTTTCCCCTCATGTAGGTATATGCATAACTGATGTGTTCACATTTTGGCAGTGTACCGATTGTTTTACAAAGTTCCGAGTATAGTTAGTTGTAGCAGCCCAAAGTGTTAGCCAATAATCCCCGCTAATAATAGTCTACACTCATTCCAGCCTAACAATAATACTCGTACGTCTCCGTGCAGGCCATACGTTAGTCGTTAGGCTATAATAATTATATAATGCAATACTGTACCATTATTCAATGTCAGCGTTGGATGTCAAATGTACTTGCGCACTTTTGACGCAAACAACGTCTCTATTATTTTGTCCCATGATTTGTCCTCAAAGAGACAGACTATGACTTTCGGCCTAGGATGTACTTGGTTAAGGTGTTCCCAACGGGCAGTCAAGTGTTATGGAGGGGGCGAAGGGAGTCAGAAGGCTGTTGAAGGGTCACTCAGAAAGGCGGAGGTTCCGTTTAGACCAGGTCGCTCTAGAGTCGGATTCGCATTATGGTCGAGACGTTGTCGAATCGCTATCGAGTTGTGACAGGGCAAGTTAGCACTGAGAATTTGCCAATGAAGTCGTGTACCTCAGATGAGGCTAAATGTTGCAGATCCAATTTTCAGTGCCTTCACAGTATTCCCTTTGTTGGTGGCTCTTGCACAGCTGCAGTCCAGCTGGCTATCCTTGTCGCCAGGCCCCTCACTCGCCCTTTAATGAGGTGACACGTGCTACTGACACTGCCCTACGGGACTTGCTCCACAGCCATGTAAAATCATATTTCCGCGTATCGAACCTCTCATTTCAGTCTCTCTCCTGCTTTAATACACAGTGTATTATTCTTACGTTAGTATCTAACAGTGCACGGCACTCGACGACGAATGAATTTATTGGTGACAATGAGGATACCCTCTTCTCCCTCAGTGTGAGAATCACGGTGATATGTCTATATATTCCGTAGCATTAACACAATTATAACCTTCCCACATAATAATTATCAGGTACGAATGTTAGTAGCTCCAGAGCCGAAAAGCTGTTTCGGACAGTGACTTTCGTGATTGCATCAGAGGCTACCAGTCCTCATCGATTATGTGCTGATGGACGTGACTCTTCCTATGGATGCGGCGAAAGTATTGTTCCTTGCAATATATCATAATAATTATCCCAAATGAGAACATTATCAAATTGGAAGCTTATCTGGGACCTCCCTTCCTCCCATGTTGCATTAATTTGCAGTGATATTCAAATTGAATATTACATTGGAGACATTGAGAATAAGAAATATTTTATAACAAATGGCTTGTCAGGGTAAAGGGTCGAAAGTTGCTGTCCTGCTTGCCTTCTGACTTGATTCTTATGATTAAAAAATCATATAAGGTGAAGTGGGGTTAGTGCTTACACGGGGTAAGTGCATACACGGGCCGCCATATTGGAATGAAAATGGCTGACGACACCAAAACGCGTCAGGCACTCTTTGTGTAGCTGCACATAACATCCCCGGACGCGTTTTGGTGTCGTCAGCCATTTTCATTCCAATATGGCGGCCCGTGTATGCACTTACCCCACTTCACCTTAACGTTTAGGTCATCCCTGACCAGGTTGTTAAAATGCCTATAAATGCCAAAACCAGGCTTCTCTTTTCCAAATGAAGCCTCCTCCCGTTGGAAAAGCCACAATAACGTTCGTTGGCCTGCGGCGTCACAAGACGGACAAAATATTGTTGCGGATACTAAACGCACAATAAGAACTCAGTATGCAGCTATAAATACTCGCAATTTACTAAAGTCATAGGGCAATGCGACGTACCGTACCTGGCAGGCATCTATATACGTGCTGCGTGTGAGTGTCATTATCCAATATATTACAAATGATTTGCCCTCTAAATGAAACGGAAATGGTAGTTAAATAAATATTTTACGAAAATAATATCCTACATCGTATGCATATTACTTCGGATAAACTTAATGAAGGCAGCCTCTAGCCATTCGAGTCCAATGTAACTGTGCTAAGAGTCTCTGTGTATTATTATAAGCATTGACCTATATATGTGCGTATGGCTTTTTCTCTGGAAACTTTCGGCGATCCTGGAATTGTCAGGACAAATAATGCCAAAGCGAATCCTCCTCCACATTTCGATGAATGCTCTAGCACGGTTCCAAATTGGTGCCGACGTCCTTGATTAACCTTCTACTGAATGAATTTATTATAGGTAATAACAGGTCATGAAATTATACTACAGGCAGCAGTCACAAACGGCCGGTACGCTGACCCGGTACGTTATCACAATGATGATCAAAAGCCGATTCTTTCATGCTTATTCACATAGCAAGTTCAGCTTTCTTCTCCGTCTTGCACATCCGATAGTGCATTATACAGTCACCAGGACATACAGTAAGTAATAATAATATTGATGCTTTCAACAAAGGCTTTTCCCAACCCAGTATAGGTCTGTTTTCTCACCGTGACAGTGCTATATCCAGGAATTCTTAAAATGTGATAATGTAAACCTCTTTCTGTATTCGACCATAGGCCTCGTAAGTACTAGTATGATACCGGAGTTGTTTCCTAAATTAGTAGGCCACAGCCGCTTCCTGCCTTTCCTATCCCTGTCCCATACTGGAGGAGGTGCGGCGTTTGTGGGAGGTCTCTGACCCGCATCTATAGAGGGTCGTCTTGTCAACCTAGCCCTCTGAGGGACTGCACACGGCCTCCACCAAGAGACATTGCACTTGCACCACTGTCCCCCCCGTCCCCCCCATCTATTCCAGCACTGGAGAGTCAGAAAATGGTGGAAAAATCTCCCCCATACATAGGCCAGAAGGCCTCAAGGGTGTAAATAAAATAAATAAAAATAAATAAAAATAAAGTACTAGTATGATCACTTGGTCTGGACCTATGCATGCGTACAAACTTCACGACCTCATCCCAACCAGGGGTTGTCAATGATGTCCAGATGGATGTATAATTATACCACACCTTGCCATCTCTCATGGCCAATACATGACAATCCTCTAGTCGCTGAGGATAATATACATGGGTTTATGATGATGAAGTTAATGACATTACAAAACGAAGTAATACGGTAATACAATCCACACAGTCATACTATACATCAAGTATATATAAATATACTGGTACACTCTAAAAGAAATGACGTAAACAGCTGTCATCAGTCTCTCTTCTCCCTCCATTCTGTCCTCCAGTCTTGCATCCACTCCAGTCGAAAGCTCGAGCCAGAGTGGAATGCTGCTTTTGGCATGTGATGGGCCTGATAATAATATACGTACACAACATTCTCATTTAAGAAAGGGTTCGAAATCAACTGCCATTTGGAAGCATTCAGAGAATCATTACTGCGGTGTATACAGTATGCAGGAAGGCTACTGTAGTACAGTGCAGAATACCAAACAAGGATCTGACGTCATCATTATTATATCTTCAATTTGCTTAAAGGCAGTAAATATTCTATTTCCTTTGTCCTAAAGGTTATCATTGAAAAACTGAAAATTTGTGATGATCTTTGAATTCCACATGATGCGTCAGAGATATAGGATTTGATATGGGCATTCAATAATAACTATAGTAATGACAATAATGACAATAATAACACTGGCCAACATTTTTTTTGTGGCATTGATGCCAGCAGCACTACTTGTTCTGACCTAATTCGAGGGTTCCGAATCCAATATATTGTGATGTTAGTTTTTCTCTGTAAGCTCCAGATTTAGAACTGCGGTTCGTACCTTTGCCTATGCTGTACAGTACCTATGCCCGCGTAAAGGCAAAAGTGGCCCTCTTCTTGGGAAGATGGCACGAAGCTCTACGATATAGCTAGGTTGGTTTGGCGCATTTAACACATTTGACATGAAAGAACTAAGGTTATGATAGATGATAGTTAAGCCTAATTCTCAAGCTAACATAATGTAAATAGCAAGAGTGGTGTCCTTTATTATTGCGAAAATCAAAAGTTTCAAATCGTTGCATGAAAACAATAGCTTGGAGAGGAAAACCGATTTCAGATTTGAAATCAGCGTTGAAAAAATACTTGGAATCAGTTGAAACATCTCATGCAGCAGATTATTTTGTTGTTGACCTGTGTAATCATCATAATAATGATAATAATGATGATGATGATGATGATGATGATAATAATAATAATAATAATAATAATAATAATAATAATAATAATAATAATAATAATAATAATAATAATAATAATAATCAGACCCTGCATTATGTGCAAGTGTAGAGTGCATATCCTGTTGAGAGAGGCGTCATGAGGACCACGTCTGATGGACCACATCTTTTTGTGTCGTGGTTATTAGATTTGGATATATCACAGGAGGGCGTTTTCGGATGTTGATATTGTGGGAAGCTGCTCTATTGTTGGAGGACAGATTCGGCGATGTTCTCGATCATTTGAAGATAGAACATTCCTGCAGCCTCTGTTGGAGGGTGGTTGCCGTCTTTCCATGGCTAGAAAATGTCGAAAAGGTTTGCAGGTGGTGGAGGGGCAGTCACACATTGTCACATTGCTGATATTACAAGTACAAGGACGCCGTTGCCGTAACTAATAAAGGCGTGTGTAGGGTGACGCACCGCCAAAGTCCCTATATATAGATCAAGGGGATAAAATAATGAGCATGATCTCCGATTTGCTTCTTCAAGATGCATTATGGGGATGATTGTTGCTGTTCATATTATAATGAGGTAAGCGGCATGAGGTGGGGTCAAGAAACGATGCTGACGAACCTGTACGGATATAATAAGGGATTATGTAGGCCACGTGTAGAGTAACACGCCAGCCAGTCTTGTTTAGTGGTAGGGTAGAATAATTTATTCATCATGTTAAGCAAGCGTCTCGGCCACTCTCTTTTTTGTGAAAGTGTGAACCCCTTGAGCCCCAGCCGCCTATACAGGGTGTTTATTGTAACTCTGCAAAGACTTTCAGGGGCAATAGAGGGGACCAATACAAGTATTTTTGACATAGGAAACCGTGTCCGGAAACGCCATCTAGAGGGGGTTCATAGACAAGGAACGGGTGCGCTCAGACGCGTCAGGCGAGAGGCGCTAGGCGAGCGGACTGTTTTGTTGGTAGATGGCGCACAGTTGTTGCCAGGTTATGGCGTA
>JYFJ02008422.1:0-12493 GCA_000934665.2 Catajapyx aquilonaris
AATTATTATGTGTGAGGAGGATTAATCTGCGAGGTGACTTATCTATGAGGAGGATTAATCTGTTGAATTTTTAGTCATGAGGAGGATTAATCTGCGAGGTGAATTTTTAGCCACGAGGAGGATTAATTTTCTAGGTGATTATTATACAAGGTGTCCACACTGAACCTCCCTAGTTTATTTTTATTTTATTTTATTATTTTTTTCATTTATTATTATTATTTTTTAACGTTACCCTGTGCTAAGGCTTAGCCTTTTTAGGGGGGTGGGATACCACCATTTTCACTCCTTAACTTCATACACCGGTGCAAGGAGACAAGGATGTAGGGTAGGGATAGGGGTTTTTGAGGAGGAAACATAGGTGCAAGTGCAATGTCGGTAAAGGGGTCATGTGCTGTCCCCCAGGAGGTTAGGTTGCCAGACACCTCCTGACGCAGGTGAAAGGAAAGTTCCCCAGGCGGGGATCGAACCTGGGGCCTTTCACTCAGCAAGCCGTGACGTTACCATCACGGCCACCACACCTCCCCGAACCTCCCTAGTTTAAAAGAGCTGTAAAAAAATATACGCATGCGGAGGTATTTAAGGGTTTGGTTGTTTTAATGGTCTGGAGACTCAACAAGTTTCATCCTGAATTTTTGGAATGGCCTATGTGATGTGGTGGTGCTCCTGTGGGGGATGCTGTTGGAAGATGCAAACATAGCAGCTACAGCTGGAAAAACGCAAGTTGTGTTGTAGTTAGCCCAACTGAACTCGATCACAGAAGTGCTAGACATGCTAGACATTTCTCCTTTCCACAATTCCAAGACAGAGTCTATACAACTAAAGTGGCCAGTCCAAATAATGACGGTCCTTCATCACCCCTGACATGCTGGAGATAACCTCGGGGGAGGGAGATAATTGGATTAAAATTGTGCATGCAACTAAAAGAGCACATGTGGAAGACTACTGATTTTTCACATTAACTTGAGGAGTGTCCCTTCTCATTTGTACAATTTCGACACCATGGTCCAATAATAGCAAGTTGAAACTAGGGAAGTTCATTTGGACACCTTGTATTGGGAGAAGTAATATGCTAGGTCCACGAGGAGGATTAATTTGTGAGGTGAATTATTATCCATGAGGAGGATTAATCTGCCAGGTGAATTTTTAGCCACTAGTAATCAATGCCTGTCATAACTGATATAACTCACATATTTCTGTTTTGTGCAAGTGGGTGTGTTTTGCAGTGTCTGACAGATTCAGTTTATTCACACGTAGAGGTCAGTTGTTATCATTGATGGGGGTTTCTCTGGTGGGTGGCAATCATCCTAGGCCAATCAGGAGCAGTGAGTGGTTGTGATTGTTGCACCATGTAGGGGTACCCACTCCGTTCGAAAATCCATGGCATTGCATCATAACTCATTTTTCATGAGGTCTTCAGGCACGTAGGTGGTCGGCAGTGAAAATCCTTCCCAACCACAATGCGCATCCATACTAGCCCCAAGCCCCAGGCTACCCCTGACCATTCTCCACCAACCTGCAGCAAACCCTGTCTGACAACCCCACCCAAACTTCTGCCTTACGCCACTACAGGACTACTGCCGCTCTTATACATGTTGCCATCCCGGACAGAGAGATATTGTTGATTCTGAATATGATTATCCAACCGTAGACTGCAATCTTGTTTCAGTTTCACATGATTTGACTGGATGAAGACATCAGCAGTATGACACCAGCAATATGTGCCATTTGAACTGATCACTCCACATAAGTTGGTCTCAAATGGCTCACGGCTTTATGTACTTGTCACTTGTCATCAGTGGTTATTTATGAGATATAAATGACAAGTGCTTGTCAGTAACAAGCAAAACGCACATCATATGTCACTTGTACTACTTGTTGGGCTTATGCAATAGGCCCCAGATTGTTCCTTACATGGAGCAGTTGTGATATGTTGATTTGCCTTTCAGGTGGGAACCAAATACAAGACAGTTCATTACACATCTGCCTTTCCACTCTCCTTCCTGGAGCCCTTGCTGCGGACCTCCCTGGCCCCCAACCCAGAGGTTCGACTCCTGGTGCAGCAGATCCTGCATACCATGATTGACCGGCATGGGAATCAGAGCAAACTAGCCAAACCCACGTGAGTTTTGATATTACCTCATGACACTGCACAAGTCAGTTGCATAAAATTTACTACGATTTGTCAGGGTGGATGTGTCGGAGTTGGGGCTATGTTTGGAGAAGTGCAGTCTTCCAGACATCCTTTTTATCAAGAAGAATGGGCCTGAAATCTACTTGAGCCTGTACGAAAGCCTGGAGTTACCCACCAATGGCCAGGACAATGTGGAGGCTGTTTATACCACCATGGCCCTGCTATGTGTGGAGCTGGCTTGTGATGAGACAGTCATGGACCTGCTCAGGCTTGTCCTTAGTATACAGGTTAGTTGGCAAATATTATTTTACTTCCTGTTAAATTATTATTTCTTATACCTGTCAGCTTCATGACTCTGAATGGAAGTGTAAGATAGATTTGAACCTCTTGTACTTGTATTGCATGAATGTCAAGCATGAAACTGGGCTTTGCATTTACTCACTTAATGTTGCTTGGACAATGATCTCATCATGTTTTCTCATGCAACAGTACAGGCATTATTAATATTTTTTTGTAATAGTGCACATATTTTAGTGCAAAAATATTATCACAATATTATTAAAGCACATTTTGAGCAGTTAACTTGATGGATTCTAGGACATAGCAGTGACTTCAATCAACATGAGCCCAGTCCAGCGCATCCATCTTCATGGAGTGGTGGTCAGCATGCTTGTGCTGATCCCTAATGTGGTTCCACTGAGCCCTCTCATGGACTATGCTGTGCAGATTGTGGCTGCACGCAGAGAGAAGACGCCCCATTTACTGCCACCCCTGAGGTCCCACTACAACACCACTGACACTGTCACTAACCTGCCACCAGAAACTCTTGTGGATCAGACACAGGTCATTGAGGCATTAGGATCTGCAGGTGAGCTTAATGTTTGCTTTATTTGCATTTTTTCCCTGTTGCTTCACTAATTATGTAGCACCAAGGGGTCGTCCATAAATTACGTGGACAGGAAGGGGGGGTCCTCAGTTGTACACGAGTGTACATCAAGGGGGGGGGGGGGACACAATAGTATACGTAAACAGCTCTTTTTAAAAAAATTTTAATTAAAAAAAATAATTATATGATTCATTGCCTGTGACAAGGCCGAAGAGGGGGGTGCCAGGTCGACTGTACATGTAAATAAGGGGGGAGGGGTACATGGATTGTATACAAGTGTCCATTTGGGGGGGGAGGGGGGGTAGAAAATGGTGGGAAAAGTGTCCACGTAATTTATGGACGGCCCCCAAGTGCTACCTTGTAGATGGGAAGTACAGGTAAGTCATACGTGTGGCCCTGGTGCCAACACATGATAGGTTATTGAGAATATACAGTATAGTACAATGTTTGTCTTCAGTGTGCTTGTATTTTTGGTTAAAAATTGTGAGGTTTAATTATTATTATTTCGTTGTGGTACTTGTGACCAAGACATATTTCTGTAGCTTGTTAGGTGAGGACGTATAATTGTTGCTGATTGTTTATGTGAACTCAGCTTTATCAGTGTTGATAAAACCTCTCCTGTAGAGCTAAATTATGAATGGACTCGATGTATTCCCATGCTTTCCTCGTAAAAGCAAGAACCATGTGTGGCATATCTGGCACCAAAATGCCATTCCTGATCAGAAATGCAAGTACAGTACTTGCCTGTGAATAGAATCAGTGTTTTGAGTATTCCAATGTGTCTCTTGTCTTTTCTTTTATGTTTGCCAAACAAGGAAGAGCAGTGTCACATGCTGATTTGGGTGGTGGGTAATAGCTGACATTATACAGGGTGAATCACAAGTGCATGTCACCGAACGACTCCTTTGCCAGTAATTTTCAAGTTCATTATTAGAATCTGATCCATCATGTAATGTAGTGGATTCTTATAAGCAGCTGAGATGAGAAGACAAGCAGTTGTGAATGCCCCTGCATATGCAATCATTAGCAGGAAAATGAGTTGTTGAGTTAGTGAGATGTAGGATGATAGCTTGTAGTGTTGCTTAAAAGTTACACTGTTAGCTGTATGTGTAATACACATAACACATTGATACAACAATGCAACATTTGAGCAACAATAGACATGGTGATTTTATTGCACTTCATAGAGCCTGATTGTGGTATGCATGCTTGTGTCAATAAACTGAAAAGTTCCAGCAATATGCTGATGCTTCGAAGGCATTAGTTCACCACAGATTCAGATTGGTGTAGGTTTTTAGGTAGTGATAACTAGCACTTATTCTGCAAATGGATGTAACTGCCTTTCTAATATGCCAAGGAGGGTTCTAAAATACATTTTTTAAAAATGTTTTCTCCCTCAAGGGATGGACACTTCAAGGTTGCAGACCCAGCACAGTGGGATGCCAAGGCATTCATGGGTGGATGCTCACATGCAGCACATGAAAGGCAGCGTGGGTGATCTGAACTCTTTCAGCGTGGAGGTTGACAGTGTGTCATCATCTCCTGGCGTCCAGAGGGTTAGTTTTAATATATTTTGTGCGTGGTGTTTGCATCTTTTATCCTGGTTGCTGTCATCCTTTCCTCAGCAGTATCAGCTCTCCCGCTTCCGAATGCCTCCTTATCCCATCCGAGTCTCTCCCTGGATTCGGAAGCTATGCCGATATTACTCCCAGGCCGTACTTTCCCAAACTGACCACAATCCTTCAAAAAAGGAAAAGACAGGAATGGTGAGGCCGAGAAACTCTTTTCAAATCATGCAGTTCATATAATTATGTGGTGTATGTTTCATGAGCAGCTCTCCAGTGTGACTGTTTTTAATGAGAGGCTATGGCAAAATTGCTGTCTTTGATGTGAGTGTTTGAAATTTTCAGAAGCGACCTGAGGAGGAGCTCACTTTTGATTCCCTGAAGAAGCTCCTGAATGAGCCAGCCCAGGTCAGGCAGGAGGCGGAAATGGAAAGAAGGATGCAAATCAGTGAAACGTTCCGCACTGCAAAGTTTGAGGACCTCGTAGCCCGCACCCAGGTCAAGGTCAGAAAGTGTGACATTTTGATTTAATCTGAATGTTTCCTAACACAGTTTATTGCACCTTGATAGAATGACCTGCTCCAGAACAAGCTGAATGAGATATTTGGCAAGATAACATCAATGAGCGATCCTCCTCGAGCGCAAACTGTACCAGAGACAGGCGACCTTTTAAAAAGTTCCACCCCAGTTCAGCCATATGAGATTCGCTTTCCAGAGCTGTTTGTCTACTGAATTTTATGCATTTTCATGTGGAGGTGGTGCCCACTGGCTTGGCTTGTGCTTTTCAGGGAGACGAGGGGGAAGATGCTCTAACATTCTAATCTGACAGGATGATGTTATTGCTGTTGCTTGTGCTGATATGGCATTTAAAATTTCACTGAATTCTACGAACGTTTGGTGAAAAATACACCCAGCATTAAAGAAATGCGCATGTTATTTGGTGCTTAATGTTACATCTGAATACCTGATTAGTGTTAGCTGTGATCTGGATATAAGTCACTAGTGAGGCTACAATTTTTCACTTGAATTTTGAAGGCAAATGCAGTCAGCAATAACTGCTCCCCAATTGGTTAAATGGACTCAATGATCACCCTCCTACCCATATGAGCGCAGGCCCAGCCAGGTGCAGGTGCCTTCTGATGGATGTAAATTAAGAATGTTCATTGAATTGGTTCATGACAGTTAAGGCTGTTGTTATAATAATGTACTTAAACATCATGGTGCTAGCGTTTGTGGGAGTTGTGAAAATGTTAAAAGAGCTGTTGCCTCCTGGATCTCTTGTGATAGTGACTGGGCAGTTTCACGAATGCCCATAGAATCTTTTCCTGCTTCTGGATGTCTGTATGAGTGGTGTGTAGGTGGAACAATATATGATGATCAGTGATACTGTTTCTTTGTTGGTCTGATAAGTCCATAGTTTGAAGCGACCATGTGGAGTTCCTATGAATAACAAATAGTTGCGGGTGAAAATAATGGCCTTAATAATACATAATTATCCTGTGCACGTAAATAGGGATGATCATGTGAGATGAGTAGAGAGGGGGAGGTGTGGTGGCCGTGATGGTAACGTCACGGCTTGCTGTGTGAAAGGCCCCAGGTTCGATCCCCGCCTGGGGAACTTTCCTTTCACCTGCGTCAGGAGGGTCTCTGACCTGCACCAAGGAGGTGTCTGGCAACCTAACCTCCTGGGGAACAGCACATGGCCCATTTTCAGACGTGCACCTTGCACCCATGTTCCCTCCCCAAAAATCCCCTATCCCTTCCCCATGTCCTTTCATCCTTGCACCGGAGTGAAGAAGAAAAAAATAGAAAATTGAAGAAAATGGTGGTATCCCACCCCCCCTATAAGGACCCATGGCCCTAGCACGCGGTAACGTAAAAAAAAAAAAAAAAAAAAGATGAGTAGAGAGAGTGTCACCAGAAGTGTGACAATTTATTTACTGATTTTAATGCAGCTGGCATGAAGCTTGTGCACAGAGGGCAACACCCCTGTGCCACCTGGATGGTTCATCGGTTGGTGGTTTTCCTCTTCCACAGATCAGGCCTACTGCAGGCCTGTGGCTGTGCTTCCTGTAAGTATGGCCAGTTTGCTTATTGGTCGAATTATATGAAGTTAAATGCACAGTTGCATTGGTGACACTCGGCTGAACGCAGTGGGAGCACATTCGCTGAATAGTTCAACAAGGTAACTTGAGTCAGGTTGCTGGAGTATTATGTATGTGGGTAGCTGTCCAGACAAACAACTGGATTGGGAGACATTATTTACTTGGCATGACACGTGCATGGGCAGCCTACACATTCAGATATTCACACAGGCCTGGATACCTTGTGGAACAGGCTGACAATGTGCCAGCTGATGTAACGGCGGAGGGCTCATTCTTCCTGCTCATCCTTGCCCTGATCTGGTTCATCTTCACAGTTCCCTGTTTCAAGCAACAATTCAAGAATATAGTGATGTGACGAAAATAGCGTAGCGCTTAAAAATAACGCATATCAATATATAACGAATACGAAAAATATGCGCTACTCGAACCCGCTACAAAATATGCGCTACTCGAAACCGCTACAAAATATGCGCTACTCGAACCCGCTACAAAATAACGAATACAAAGAAGCGGGTTGCATCCCGCTACAAAATAACGAATACAAAGAAGCGGNGCATGACACGTGCATGGGCAGCCTACACATTCAGATATTCACACAGGCCTGGATACCTTGTGGAACAGGCTGACAATGTGCCAGCTGATGTAACGGCGGAGGGCTCATTCTTCCTGCTCATCCTTGCCCTGATCTGGTTCATCTTCACAGTTCCCTGTTTCAAGCAACAATTCAAGAATAAGCTCCTGGCAGGCAGTCAGAAAAGAGGGCAGTTCGGCTTCCCCAAATCCAAGCTCACGGAGGCAGGCCCTGTCTCCCACCTTCCCCTTTCCAGCGCACGTTCCAGCAATTGGTCTGCTCCTGCAAATGCCTTTCCGACACGGGCAGCCCACAGCATAGAGGCAGCGCCACGTCTGGGCTTCCCCTGCTAGACAAGTCAAAGGCACCGGACTGCAGCTCCAACTTCCCACTGAACCACGGTATATGTTGGTCCTCCATTGGTCGGCTGAGGGTCGAGTAGGTGACGCTGCCATTCCAGGGAGAGTTCCCAGGCCCAGTTGGCAATAAGCACCACATCATTCTGTTGAGAGGTGGTGGTGACCTGGACTGCAACAGCTTCAAGCTGGAAACCACTTCCGAGTCTTCATCTGCTGCCACCAGCGCTTCAGGGGGTCAACCCTCGTCGATCCCACCTAGGGGGACACCCGCTCTGCCACTGCACCCGAATTATTGGAATACACATGTGATCTGGGGAACACAGCTCTTCAGAAGCAGGGCATTACCTGGTCCCCTGTCGGAAAATCTCTTCTTCAGTGCCCTGTATCGGCCTGATGAAAAATTTGATCCTGTCCCACCGCAACTGTTGTGCAAGAACATAGAATATGCACGGAAATATGTGAAGCCAAATGTGACAAGAGCAGCTGCTAAGGTAAACGTTACAGTTGTGTAGGAGAAATGACAAGCTTGAATCTCACTACTTGTGAATATTTTTAACTCGTATGAAAGCTGGAGTGCCAAGTTATATTTTATTGACAGGTGCTGCAACAGTTCCACCTAGATCTTCGCTCAAGGTATCACTCGCAGGACAGTACGCCCATAACGTGTCGGCAGTTGTCATTCGTTTGACTGAAGCCAGGGCTAAGGTGGAACTGCGGCCAGAAGCTGGCGAGCAAGATGCTCGGGATATTATTCAGATGATGAAGGCGAGCATGATGGACACTTTCTCAGATGATCTCGGTCAGCTGGATTTTACCAGATCGCAGAATGGGTCCGGTACGAGCCAGAGGGGGCAGGGTAAAAAGTTTGTGGCTGTACTCAAGATCATGTCAGACAAATTGCAGAAGCGGATCTTCACCGTCCAGGAGATGAAGGAAGTGATGCAAAGTTTAAGCATCAAGGTACCAGACACACAAGAGTTCTTATCCAGGCTGAACCTTGACGGATTTTTGCTGAAGAAGGGTCCAAGTCTGCATATCAGTTGCAGATATCAGATTATCGACAGCTACCTGATTCTTGTTCCTATTTTGGTTTGTAATTTATTGTCGCTCTGTGTATAATAATATCGACTCCCATTTGTTGAAGGGTGATGCAATGGATGGCATGTATTTTTTTAAAGTATCATCCGATTGCTCTCCAGTGTTCTTACCGAGGAAGTTGCATGAGTGGAATTAGTTCGTTTCAAAAGCAATTTTGGACAATCAAGTAAGGCCGAGTTTCTTCGTTATTATACAAACACCCTATTTGGATTATAAGGTCATTGCTGAGTGTAATCTGCAGCTTACAAAATAATACTAGACATTTGATCTTTACATCAATATATTGTTGATTTTGTGCTGGTGCAAGTAGTCTGATTCTGCATCAGATATTGGGTGTAAAGATTTTATTCTCCAAAAAAATGCTACAAATGTAAACCATACGTCCTAAAGTGCAGTAGAAAAAATGGTTGTTGTGGTCATGATCAATGATTCTGCTGTTCACTTGTTACCTGCCATATCTCGCAATCTCTTTACCACAGTGTTGATGCCCACCTCCTTCTCCTCTCTGAGGAACTCGTCTCCGTCGAACAGAAATATCCCCAACGAGTCTGGAAGCAGTTTTGTCATAAGGCGTACATGTTTCTCCCCTTCGGCTGCAAGGGAATTTTTGGTCATTTATCTGCTCCGACAGATGTTGCCCTCAAAATCACAACTTACGATATGCCAAAAAGATTCCGGACGTTTCGCAGTAGCCGGTGAGGACCTTGGTTACAGCAGCTTCCAAGGCCAAAGGCTTTTTCTCCTGGACGAAAATGCACCAAAGCGTTCTAGCCATTGCAGGAAGGCGGCGCATACGGGTCAACTCCTCATTCTCTTGTGGACGACGGGTCATTTCTCGAAGGAGCTTGGCAGTTTGCTTCGCTCTGATCTTGTCCAGGAGTGACTGGCTTATACCTTTCAAAGCTATCGCCATTGACGCAGGAGGTGACGACGGTACTGGAAGCGGCTTTTCTGCCAGTTCATTCTTATCGCCTTCAAGAGCCTTCACCACTCGGTTGTTGCAGTCCAGTAGACCAATAGCCTTTACTGGATGACAAGATTTTTTCAATGCATTTGCTTTTCTATATAACGTGTGGAATGTCAGTGACGCACAACTAAATGGCATAGGAGAGGGGAAGAAGGAAATTTTGGGATACGTTAGGGAGAACTGAGATCACGAAGCAGAACCCAACAGTCATTGCATACCTAACAACTCTCTAGCTGTAGTGCACTTATCAACCAATGGTGGTTTGGGTAGTGGGTCAGGTTCCACATCGGGAATCTCATCAGTGTTGAAATCCGGGTGCCAACGGGTAAGCTGGTTGCTGTCAAAAGTTACTGCTAGGTCCAATCCTTGTAGAAATTCCTACAAGTGTAATGAATTAGGTGGCTGTTCAGCACCAGACAGCAGTTCAAAACTCACTTGATGATGACGTTTGGCAAGCGCCATCAGTCCTGCCTCAAACTGCCTCTTCCTCTCAGCCACAAATAACGGCACCATTGTTTCATGTCCCGAACCATCAAAGTTTATGTGCAAAGTTAACTGATATGCCTCCTCCCATTTACCCTCCTTCGGTTTGAAGACGTATGCCCCTGGGGAGATTCGCTTAATCTGTGCCAAGTGGCGCAGAGTGAAGGTCTTCCGTGACGTTTCCTGCACCTGATCCTTCAGTGTGTCAAAGGTCATTTCCCTCCGCTTGTGGTTCACGGCCATGATCGACTCCAGACAAGTGAACGTTTGCAACAGCAAACTGTACTTGCGTGGCAGTGTGAGTGTGGCTGCACTCGGTGAAGCAAGACCCCGGAAACGCTGATCGGCAGCCATCTTCTGGGGAGTCTTAACCGAAGTCTTCATAGGGCTTCTCGGTGGGCTGGAAATAAACATGTGACCTTAGCGATGATAGCAATTGCGAATTTTTATGCATCCGTGTATTCTACAGCGGTACAGTGCGTACTTTGGAATCTCCAGCTGGATAGACTTGAACTTTTGCAGGTGAGGCGACTGCGGCATCGGATGCGGGGAGGCTTCCGGCGGCACCTTCAGCTTGGCCTCGCCTTTGCTCATCTTCTGCAGCGCCGAACGCAACTCGGACAGCTTCTTACCCTTCCGCAGCTGTTCCCGTAGAACCGCGGGATTCAGCTTCTGAGGCATTGCTTTACTCATCGGCGTCGAATTCTTCTGCTGCAACACCTGTAAACATAAACTTTTATTAGATGAGTACGAAATGATTCAACATTCCAAGGAATTGTTTTTGTTGCTGACACTGTTATCTCACCTGTTCCTTTCCCTCCCCGTCCTTCAGGTCCCTTATGGGACGTCCCTTGCCGGCAAACGCTTCCGTAATGTGTCTCTCTCCAACTGCGAGTACGACCTTCCCCGACCTGCCCTGCCGACCCTTCCTGAGCTGCACTCGCCTGGCTGTCTTCTTCTGGGCATGAACCTTGCCCTGTACTTCTTCTTCTTCCTGAGGCCCTTTGTCTCCTCCTTTCTCATCATCTACCACCTCCTCGACCCTCATGCAGCTTCTTCCTGGCCTCCGTGGCCAGCTCCTGAGGCCGACCCCGCTTCCTCGAAGGGAAGTAGCTGGTCAGAGACGCCTGCTGCATGGCTCACAAATTGGCCAGGAAATCGCTGGGACCGGTGCGAAAATCCCACGTGTCACGAACGTGGTCACGAAAAATCGAATGAAAAGTTGGCCAAGCTGATCGAGCCAAGCGTGCAGCGAGAGCAGGGGTGCCAAGAGACACTGCAGCCCACCACTGAGCCCACCGGAGCCCACTCTACTGCACGGCAATCACGGCAATTAATGATTAATCGGACAGCTTTTATCTTTTCGCTCCACCCCTGCATATTCATGCATAATTTTTGGATCAGTGATTTTGGTCAATATCTCGTCAACGGAGCAATAAATCTCAAAAATAACGACATTTCAACCCTAATTAGGGCCACAACTTTTCATTTATAGGCCGGATAAGTGTACTCACACACCAGAAAGCGAAAACCGTGAAGTTGCGTCACTTACGCCCCTGGCGGAGCCTCAGGATATTAACCCACTTGACTCAGATTTTTTACCCGCCAAAAAAATCGCCCAACACAACTTTTTTTCACTAGCGAACTACAACTTTCGAAAAAAAACAAAAAACAAATTTCGAGCCGCCCTAATTGTATTATTCAGTGAGCCTATCCTTTCGGAATGTCCAGACCTCCAGCAGGCAAGACTGCAGGAGATTGCAGAAGGACTTATAGGCTTATTACATCCGAACACTCTCTCCCTATACGTTTCTAGCGCCAAATTAGTATACATATTTATATGATTTTTTTTGTAGGCCTCCTTTTATTAAAGAAAACGCTCAAATAATTGAGCCTTTCAGAAATTTGGCCAAATAACTGCCCAAAACTCACATGAGGTAAGGAACGTTTTCCACTAAGTTATATGGCTAAAGGGGTGGGCCTATGACGTTTAAGAGCGAAATATATTGTTACTCTCTTTACGCAATGTCCCAGAGCGTTTATATCTGCCAATTTGTGACAAAAAATTAAGACATTTGCGCAATCGCAATTTTGGTCAAATGAGGCACTCTCCACAAGCCTGAATTAACCATTGTGCAAAACTATGTATACAGCTTTAGGTGCTCACATATCATTACCATGGAATCATGCTAGTTTCAAACAAAGAGTTCTGCTATAACGTATATACCTAATCTTCTATCTTCTTCTTCTATATCTATAAATAAGGAAGTTTGTCAGATGTTTGTCCCTTATAGAAATCCTGGGGAAGGCCCCTACACCGCCTTAAAT
>JYFJ02008423.1:0-12426 GCA_000934665.2 Catajapyx aquilonaris
TGACACCCTGCTATACACTTGTAGAATGCCATTTATTCTGGACGATTAAGGAGTTGCGTTGTATGGAAAATGAGTAGTAGTAGTAGTAGTAGTAGTATTTTTTTTTTTAGTAGTAGTAGTCGGCTCTTGGAAGGAGGCGCCGACTGGAGTGGACCTTCTGCTCTTTACTGACGGATCGGTCATGGGGTCTAAAGCCGGAGGAGCCGTAGTCGTGATGGATGGACAACAAGTGGTCTACTGTGAGAGTATCCCCTTTCAAGCACCGGCCGGTATCTTTGACGTGGAGCTGGCCATGATTGTCAGGGCCCTGGAGATCGCTGTCTTCTCTGCGATGGTACACTCCGCCTGGGTCATCTCGGATTCGAAGTCGGCGCTTCAATCGGTGGTGAACCCGCACTCCACCAATGGACTGGCCCAGTATGCACGCAGACTGATGCGAGACTCTCATCAGGACATCAGCCTCTATTGGGTGAAAGCTCATCAAGGCACACCTGGTAATGAGATGGCCGATCAGGAAGCTAAGAAGGCAGCACAGCTTACTGTGGGTCGACACTTCTTGCCTGTGTCGCCTCACCACATTAGAAGACGAGCCTTTGATTCTCAGATGGAGGCCTGGCAGCAAGGTTGGGAGATGTGGAGAGGGTATTGGTATTTCGGATTCTTTCCGGCGGTGTCGACGAATCGCCACGTCCACGGACACCTGGCCAGGCTTATATCCGGGCATGGACCTTATCGAAGCTACCTTCATCGCTTCCATTTGGGAGGAGATCATGTGGGGGATGCATCAGAGGACAGCGGAGATGGTGGGGATCATGTAATTGATGATAACCGGAATTGTTATGATGATGCGCGGTGCCAATGTGGAGACGGAGTTCAGACTGCAGCTCATATCATCTGGAGCTGCAATATCCCAGAAATAGCAGCTGCCCGGGGAGAGCTTCGCCGGACATCTCTTTCTAGAGGATTGGGATGGCCCTGTTCGAAGAGGGCTCTGGTGGAAGATTTGCTGCCTGAATTCAATCTTTTCTGTCTGGAAGTGGACCGAAAGTTGTGTCACCTCAATGCAGGAAGAGGCTGGAGTAAGGTACGGGAGGTGCCGTCCCAACCCAAAGAAGTAGAGGGAGAAGAAGAGTAGGCTGTTGTGGACTGATGTTTGGATGATTGATGTCTTGTGACTGGATGATGGATGACTGGTGGCAGCCAAGTTGACGTTTTGTATTGTATTTGTTGTAAATGTTTGGAGTGAATGGGCTGTTGGGCCTTAACGGGCATGGTCGGTCCTAATAAATTCCTTGAGAGAGCCCGTCATAATAGGAACCTCACATAGTATCACAATGTGCTTCTCACATTGGTTCCCAAGTCTTATTATTACCATTGCGGTGTTTTATTTATCGTGTAATAAATTCTAATTACTACTCCTGTGCGCAACATGTCATCAGCTCCGATCCATACTTCCGTATGCTGAGGACTGGACGATTGAGGACACCTTCCGGAGGGTACCTGGCGGTGCAATCCGAGGTGCAGTTACCAAATGATCGCTGGGCAGAGTGTGTCAAAACGAACTCAGAATGCTGCAAAGAGAAGCGTTAGTTAAGTAAAATTCCGCCTAATTCGACGCTATCAATTATTCATATGACGTATAGGGCTACTCCATTTTGTTGCTACTGATATGGGGTGTTTAGGTTCAGGTTGCTCTTGGAGGATTGGACCAATCTTTCTTCGTGTGCTCCATCCGACAGGAGTAAAGTGGCACCGGTTTTGGACTCCATTATACAAAAGCTTATTTTTTTTTGTATCGGGTTTGCCAGATAATTTTTCTGGCTGATCTCGTTTCGTCTTGTGTTAATGTAATGTGAGATCCGCTCGGCCAACAGGCGTTGGATAATGAATAGTGTACATACATTGTCTATATGCATTAGGTGTAGCACTTTCCTCTTGTATAAGTACACGCCTGAAACCGATTGTCTTTATTATTGTTACTGTAGGAAGGGTAAGCGCAATGTCCACTTGATTTCCATTCACTTGAATGTGCATGGCTCCGACAGTTGGCTGAAAGAGCCGAAGGATTTCATTCTTGAAAAAGAGCGGCGCCATATTTGCTGTTGACTTCTTCCTCGATCTTCTTCATGGATTTTTCGTGGATTGATGGTTACGACCAGTGAGGCAGTGATCGATGCGAGACAATCCTTCAATAGCTGTTTGTATAAAAGGCCATTCAGTAAGTGATACGTTTATATGTAATCAGTGTGGAATTTTGGTAGGCTACTAAAGGCGCGCCGAAAATACATTATTTAAAATGCCATATGTTACATAATAGCTGTCCGATAAACAAGGAATATATGCCATGCTAAACTGTTAGTAATAGCAGCTAATGCTAGATTGCATGGAAGAATATTTTCACAGCTCTATAGCAAAGGGATAAGTTTGCACACGGTTCAGTTTAGTTCATGCGGTCAATGAGGGTGTCTGCCCATAGTGATGTATGATGCAGTGCAACTACACAAGGTTTTTGGAGAAACAACACGAGTCACTGTCGATTTACGAAACATACGTATGTACTTTAATATTAGATATGTATATAAGTGGGGCTTACCCGGCATAGCCATCTACAGCCCCCGGCTCCATCAACATCTAATCACCGAATAGTGACAACATCATAAACAAACAAGAAGAGCCAAACAAACCTGGATAAACCCGAAAACCGAAAACCCCCAAGGCGCGACCACAAAAGCAACCACCAAAACGCGCAGAGACGCACACAATCCAGAGCGAAACCCCCCACCACCTCAGATGTAGAGAACCAAGAGACCAAGAGAACCAAACCCAAGAGAGGGGGGAGGGGGTGAATAATAAATGTGGTGGTCTGGCATGGTGGTCAATGGTATGTATCTGGTTCAATAAGGAAGCACGGTGGCGCTGGGTGCCGTGTGGAATATGAAGGACCTATCGGTGTATATATATACGTATGTACTAACAACTAGTTGTTATCCAGGCCATTTTAACTGTTAATTCTATGGAAAAGTGGTCGCTAGTTCCAGGGATACCATAGGCATACTCACACTGTAAAAGGCACCACACAAGGTCTACTGACTTCCGCTTCAGACACATTAATGTCTGACATAAAAATTATGACAAGAAGCATAATTTGAAGTACTTAGAAAGACTTGCTTTTTAATGTATCATTAATTCTGCAAGTAAAGAGACAAACCCCTACACAAGGTGGATGTAATGGTAGCAAAAATAAAAAGTAAAATAAAAAATCAATGAGTCAATGCTCTGATGGGACCAAAATACTCCTTCAGGACAGTGTGTCAAAGGACATTAATGAGTCTCTACAACAATTCCCGTACCTTCATGTTACAAAAGGAAAATCCAAACAAGATGCAGGTCGGTGATAACAGGACCAAATGCATCTCAAACAGTGTCAGGATTGTGCCACACCGTTGAAAAGCAATTGCCCAGCAATCAGCATGTCTAATGGAAGGTATAAAAACTGAAGGGCGAACACATATTTGAGAGAAGAATGCGCCAATGTGAAAGGGAGTCATAGAAGTACAGAAAGAAGCTAACTGGAGGCACCACCAGTGAAGTATAGTACAAGTACTAGAAGAACCTGACCACACTTATACACGTGCCAGCGACCCACGGTCGGGTTGAAGAGCAAGTCACAAGAGATTATTACAAAGAGAGAACTACTGAAGGGAAAAATTGCTCATTTTAAAGCACTCCCATCAATGCTAGTGTAATACACAAATATCAATGCCCAATTTCTATTCATTTCCATTAAAATCCATAAAAAAAGACTGAGATTTGAATCAATAAGTCATACTGTGAGCTGACACATCCCAGCAACGCAAATATAAACACATCTGATCAAACATCAACCCAACATAACTTTTGCAGTGGTTCAAGTGCAATCATCTGTTCACACAAGCGTTCCACTAATGTCATCATGCTACAAAGTGCCTGCTGCCATATATCCAACATCTGGCTATGTCAAATGGCCGGGTGCACCTACCCGGGCAGTGTAAATGCTAAAATTTACACTTACTTGCTGTGATGCTAAGAAACCTCATTGTTGTAAGTCCACTACGGTGCATGAAGTGTTTTGGCATGACAATATGTTCTTAGCAGTACCCTTAGTTGAATAATGTAAGCAGATCAGACAACTTTCTTCCTAGTAATAACTGAAATAATTTCATATTTACTTTCCGCCCTTGCTTAAAAAAATAATATTATTTGTTCCATTACTGCGAGTGAAAGAGGCATCATTAAAGTGTCACATTTTCCCTTGCGAATTGTTACCATGAACATTATTCCGGAAGGAGCCTCCAAATGAGGACAAAATATCGGGATGTCCTGATGCCTGATGTTATGGTACACCATTGGCAAGTTCAACAGACTCAACTGTCGGTGGACTGGTACAATGAGAGCATCTCTGTGTCCAATTAGCTAGTCAATGCCATTGCTCTGGTAACGCGGCTGTCCAGAAACGGTTAAGTTACTACAAATTGTGACTTATTGTTGCCACTGGCATCATCCACGCAACAATGACGCGTCAGGCGATACTCCTCCGTCAGCATCATTGATTTGAATAAACATACTGTTTAGTCAATGACACCACTGTATTAACATCTTTTATTCGAACATAGGGAAGAGAATAACATGAAATTGTGGCAAATAATGCCACCATTCATACCATCGAATCATAGCCCATCCATTGTCATTAAACCCTTTCGTTACAGTTACCTAAATCCATAAATCTCAACCTCCAGCCAAATTTGTTGGCCTTACACGTTACATCATGTTTCTGCCAATAGCACAACAACTGGGAAGGTACTAAAAGACACCCATCGCCAAAGAACCATGAACCATCATGCAAAGCAGAACCATGCAAGATGGACACCAACAGGAAGAAACTTAACTTAAAACCATCAAAAATCTGCATCCATATAACAGCCACTCTGTGAGTTAGTGGTTCACCTGTACCTACATGTGTGGTTCCTTGATTTTTTTTAAAAAAATTGATGAAGTGACATGATCCCGTTCTAAAATGGGGCTCAACTGGCAAGTTTAAAGACATGCATTTCTATTAAATATTTCTGACATATTTTGTCACTCCCAACTGTGATTGTAATTCGACATTGACAACCAGACAACACATCAGCAAGCTGAAGGAGTAACTACTAGTGAAATCGACCAACCAACGCGACAACCAAGGATGTGATTTTGATAAAAGTTTTTCAACATGCCATTTCCAAGGCACCTGAACCTGAGGACCTGCTGAGACAATCATTATGGGAAAAAAAGGGGGTGTAACGAGAGAAGCCAGAGCCACTATCTGGCTATAAGAAGACGCAACGGTGGGGACAGATGGAGAGAGAAACGAAGAGGAAAAAGAAGAGAGGAAGATCTCTCTTAGGATCTCTCCTATCCCCATCAAAAAGGACACCATTCCATAATAGGGACTTGAACCACCTAGGCTAGACCTGCGCAGACGGGCCACTGTGTTGTACTCAACCCGTTCCCTTCCCTTCAAGGGGTGGGCAGCAACCAGGGGCGAGCACAGGGGCGGACACAGGGGCCTTCCGCCCAACGAAACAGCCACGAAATGAGGGGGAGCAATGGAATGTTAGTGCTAGGCCTGGAAACACGAAGTCGACAAGCTTGAAATGACCACAAAATGGCCGCCACCTTATTTCCAACTCTGTCTTCCTTTCCACCCCCACCGCCACCGCCACCTCTTCCCCCCCCCCCTTGTCATACAACGATTATACTAAACGCTATTTTAAAAAGCAGCGTTAATATCCACTTGATTATATGAAATCACGGTTACGCCAAATAGCAGCTACTTTTAAACTGCGATGTGATATCCACCTTTTTATTTCCTTTCAGAACGTTCCAGAATGTTCTTCCCTCTTTGATGGAACCCGGTTCGTGCCCGCTGTTCTGCCCGTAGTAGGTCCGCCCCGGGGCTGCCCGCCCGTCCTCCTTCCACCCCTGATGCTGCTCCAGACCCAGGTGAGTGTGTCCACCGCATTGGGGGCCATCAGTCGGAAGGGAATGAGTGGGCAGATCATTTTTTTCACATAAGATTTTTTCACAGCCTTTGTTCCATGAAGAAGAGAGTCCTTCCCCCTTGGTTTGTGCTTTGTTGAAGTCTATTTAACCACTAGTATTTTCCTGTTCAAGTAGTGAGATCCGCTCCCTGTAAAAGACTTATCTGTGAAAAAATATGTATAATCACACCTTCTCTCTACAGTTGCATCTGGAGCGGTATAATAATTATTGTTGTCAGGCTGATGGTGATTGGCTGTCTCGTTAGTACTGAAGGTTTATTGCCAAGGAATGGCTTTGAATTTCCAATATTACCGTGCTAATAATTGTCGATCAGTGGTATTTTATTGTCACACAATTAATTTTTTATAATGTGGCTGTAGCCATTGGGCAGGTTACAATGCCTGCATATAATTTGGTACTGTAGTCTTTCAGTATGACTTGCTCGTCGAGCCATGTTCTCTGGGTTAGGTGCATGAAGCCATGGTTTTGAAACCAGCAGAGACCAGCATACCAGCATCGCAGGTTTCAAAACCGGGGAGGGTATTTGATCTGGTGTGGAACAAATTCAGAATTCAGTTCATAAACATCTCAAAGCATTTTCAGCTTGTGGAGCTATTCAGGTAGTGGTGTCAGAACTGGCCAGCTCTGGCAATTTTGATTGTGGGAATATTGCAAATGAAGTCCCATGTTAGTCATGGGGCGACCCTTGTCAACTATTTCAGAAATACAACCACAAGCCTGGTTTTAGGAATTCAAGCATAAATGTGAATCGTAGCCTGAGGCACTGCAGGTATCAGAGGATAGCTACACTAATAAATTGCAGCCACGAATAATATTATTATGTTATGCTCAAATTGTGTGAAAGCTATTTTGCACATTGCTCGTGATAGCATGCAGTTTGGTGATGGCTTTTCTCATGTCCAATTTGTTCTAAAATGCTATAAGTTAATGCATTTGTTCCATATACTCCAGACGTGATTAATAATTTAATGAGCAACAAGAAGATATGCAAGTGTAATTGCAGCATTTATAATTTACTCTGGGAGCCGCAGGAGCTGGCAACATTGTGGTTTCAATGAGGTTATTTAGCAATTTATTTATATAAATGGTAAGAAATGAACAAAATGGTGGTAACTTCTTATGTGGTACGTTGGAACCATTCTTGTTGCAGTGTTATATCATTTCTCCTGACTTGTTCTCTTGAGTAAGAATTGCTAGGATATATTGGAATTAAGATATTATGGTTGAAAATAAATCAGTCAAATAATTTTTGTAATTCAAAAGTGCAGATGTATATTTTGCTGTAATATTTTAAAAAGAATTGCTAACAATAAAATGTCATATTGAAGTGGAATGCATTGCTTCATCCTGCCATCAACTGCATTATATTTAAAAAAAGCGTCCCAGTGAGTGCATGACACATGTGGTTATTTGAGTATAAATTGTCGTGAGGGGCAATAGTTTGGCGGCATAGTGAAGAGGCTTCAGGCCATCTTCCAGGATAAGGAAAAGTTCAGTCTTTAAAACAATCCATTGTTATGTTGTTATTTGAGGAGTATAAATTGTCGTGAGGGGCAATAGTTTGGCAGCATAGTGAACAGGCTTCCGGCCATCTTCCAGGATAAAGAAAAGTTGAGAGTACATAAAGCAATCCCATGAATTATTATTCCAGTTCAGGAATTGAGCACCTGGAAAGGAACAGTTGGTCCATGTCAGTGTCATATTCGGTGTCCTCCCTCCCAGACGATGTTATTCCATCATTGCCCTCTACATCATTAGTGGAATAAGTGCAACTGACTTTTGTTTTACCCAGTACTTATTTGCAGCTCCATGTGGCATGTACTTTTCTCATGTATTTTAAGTATCTAGCACAAAATAGCAGTACTGTCTTTTTATGTTTGTAGGTTTCCATGGGGTTAATGCTTAGGCAGAGATGGAGTCACAGTCAAGTTTTGTAGGCTCTACGTCTTTGGACCACGTAAGTACGCACATGGTCAATGTGCAATGCAGCCTGACTTGGATTGCCAACCTGCAAAAGTGTTGCAACTGCAAGATCTTGTTTGAATCTTCGTCCCTGCAGGTCTCCACAAAGAGGTCGCCGGAATGGAGCTACCTCATGGTTCGATGAGTCACTGAGCACCTTGAACTCCCTGTTCACTAATATTGGGGAAGTCTCCCCAAAAGATGTCAGTGACGAGGACTGGCTTTGAATTACTACTGTTATCCGCCGAAAGGGTTAATCAGCACCCATGGCATAATAAAATTATTGTAATTATTACGTTAATGTGTCTAATATTCAGTCATTTATCTGGTATTTCTGACACAATGAAGTTTGCGCAATGTGGTTGGAGCCATTGAGCAGGTTGCAATGCCTGCGTAATTTGGTGCTGTACTTTCACTTTGACTTGCTCGTCCAGCCCTGTTCTCAGTTTGAGGGTATCTGATCTGGTGTGGGCCAAAGGCTATTTTTCACATTGCTCATGAGCGCATTCAGTTTGGTGATGGCTTTTCTCATGTCCAATTTGCTGTAAAATGTTATAATCCATTTGTTCCATATTATTCAAATACTCCAGACTTGATTAATAATCTAATGGGCAACAGGAAGATATGCCAGTGTCGAAGTGTAATTGCAGCACTGTTTCATTATTTACCCTTGGAGCAGCAGGAGCTGGCAACATTGTGGCTTGATTGACATTAAGTAATTTATTTATGTAAAAAGGGTCAGAAATGAACGAAATGGTGGTCACTTCTTGGTACATTGGAACCATTATTGTTGCAGCATCAGTATCAGTATCATCATTCGTCTTGAGTTCTCTTGAGAAGAACTTGCTTGGACATGTGGGACTTAAGATATCATTATAGTTGAAAATAAATCAGTCAGATAATTTTTGTAGTGCAAAAGTTTATTGTACACTGTACAGGTGGTAAAGACATACATTTTGGCGTAATTAAAAAAAAAGTCAGTTCATACAGGAGCTGGACAAAATAACTGTAACCTGTGCAGAGAGCAGTTGAAATCATGTCTCTTGCTCTGGTGGCAGTGAAGACCACTCCAATGGTCGGTAAAATATGTCACCTTCTTGCCCATAAACTACGTAAATGATGCTTTAGAAAAAGTGCTCTGAAGTCAATCCTGCACCTTTCTCAGATGATGACCAAACACCCTCACAAAACTTGCAGATAACTTCATTGTCGGTTGGTCCACCATGTGGAATTTATATTGTTGAGGAAGTTGACTTGTGCACTACACCATGGCTAAATCTCCTGACAACTTGTCTGCTTCGTAAGGAAAATGAAGTGCATCTACAGGTGTGTATTTGTGTACCTGTAATAAGTCTTGCATTGTGGGATTATTTGTTTTGTGAAGATACTGCTGTCATAGCTTCCCAATCGCCATGTGTCTTTCCGCACTGGTGCTTTCAGGCAGATTGCTTCTGTCTCAGATTTCTTTTTGCATCTGTCTTCCTAGCTCTTCGTTCACTATTTATTTCAGCGGATGTCATGGTTGATTGTCTCCTGGATTTTTAAGGCCCACACCAATGTTCACGGTTGATGGCGTCTGATTGCGTTTTAGGAAAGTAGTTTATTCCATGTTATCGCATTGATGGATTGATGTCGATGATGTCGAACATCACAGAACTGTGATTGGTGCTATTGGCAATGGTGGCAATCAAATGAAATTGCTAAAACATCACAAACAGCACAATTTGTCTCTTATAGAGGACCTGCTATATGTCTTCGAAGATGACTAGAGGATGGTTTGGGAATAATTTATCAAAGAAGTTGTCCCATCAGTCCATTGTGCAATGGCCGTTGTTGAGGATTCCATGACAATAATAACTTCCTCAGAAGCACACATCAGCAATGTAGGGACATGATTTTTGTTACAAGCTGCTTAAAATGCTGTCCTAGATACACAGAAGAGCGTTATATTTAGCCAACAATATACTCTACTGGTATTGCCCTTCATTATGGCTTAAAACATTTTACATAAGGTAAGCAATGATGCTGTTGAAGTAATTGCAAATAATGAAATGTGGTAGTGTTGCAGTGGAATATGTTCCTTGATCCTGATGCAAACTACTATCAACTGTATTTTAAAATGAAGCCTAGTGTGTACATGTCATGCTGTTATTTTAGTATAAATTGTCGTGAGGCGCAATGGCAAATTGTAGAGTGTCGGGCCATCTTCCAGGTTAAAGAAAAGTTGACAGGAATCCATGAATTATTATTTATTATGAAATTTGTTATGGAATGTCTGGAAAAACTATACTGTCAAGAGCTAATTGATATGGTACACAAACCTTTAACACAGGCCTGCAGCGTTGTTGATTCTGGCTTGCTCATTGGCTGAATATAGATGTCATTCGCAGCCCGTGAAGCAGGGTGTTCTTTATATCCGTCATTTGGTAGCGGTGTTTGCGCACACAGATGATGAAATAGGACCACTCACTTCTACTATACTCCATGCATATAAAACGCACAGCATCTCAGTAGGCATTCCCAGATACAACGGAGATTTGCTGCTGGTCCTCCACAAGCCCATTTGTTGGAAGGGTGTTGCACCACATGGCGGTCACATGGTCATATGAACAGTCGCTTTTTTTTTACTTAGAGAACAGTACCGGTACTGTGTCTGTAGTACTTTGTAATGTAGTGTTCCTGAGAATATTAAGAATGGGATAAGTCCAGGGTTGCAGAACCCATAGTTGCAGATGAACTGCCTTTTATTCAACCTGGACATGCAAGTTTTCCTGTTAGAAAGTTGCATGCCATTTTCGTTTGGTGTGAATAAGTCTCCACAGAAACTAGGTCTAACGTGTAATTCGAATGTCTCTCTACTCAGTACAATTGAATTTATTGATGTTTTGCCTTTTCTGCATACAAGTCGAAGTTTGCACCAGATGTATCCTTACTACCTCACAGTCACTTCCAAAGGGTTAATTCTGGTTCTGCAGCTTCAGTCGAAGCTCATCATCCTATCATCTTCTAAATTCTAATCTCCTCTTCAAAGTCACCATGAAGTTTTATAGGAAACTTTAAAGTGTCTGAAACATATTTACGTTGGTTATCAGTGACAAGTATTAGGCAATAAGCATCATCCCCTCTTCCAGGTTCCGCATTCGTGCCTGAAGCACCTCGTAGGGGCTTTGTCAAATAATGAACAATAACAATACACAAAATGACATTGGTGATAAGTCACATACTGTATACAGTATTTCAATATAAAAATATGCTGGACACCCATGTTTCCCAGGATCCAAGGACGGTCCGCGACGGATTCCCACACCTCCCTGAAATGGTCCCGGAGTAAATCATCCCGGCGCTCGTTGTGGTTGTCCACTTGTCCCATATCCTGCCAATCGTACCCCACACATTCTCGAAGGTATTGAGGTCTGGGGAGTAGGCAGAGGCCACTCCATACGGGATATCTTGTCGCCAATGAAGTGAGTCGTCAGCCTGGCCATGTGGATCCCGGTGTTGTCTTGGACGAAGGTGATGCTCTGGGTCCTCTTAGTAGCGTGCCTCCAGTTCGGGTAGCAGGCCTTCTTTCAGATTCACATACAAGTTTTCTTCATTGGTGTGCCAGTACACTCCTTCTCGGAGTGTTGATTTTTTATTGCTATCATGATGGCCGGCAGCGTCCTCAGGTGAATTGACATTGAATACCAGTACATTGAATACTGATACATCTTCAGCCAAAGTCACGTTTCACCGGAGAATCGCAGTCAACAGAACTTGATGAGTTGCTATCTAGGGTGTTACAGATCGAGGAGAAAGTGGCATCGCAAAATAATGTTGAACAACAAGTAAGGTCCGAGCGACACAGACCCCCTACTCCTTATTATAACAGATCCCATTCGAGGAGCCCTTCTCACAATTCTTATGAAGGAGATCGGTATAAGAACTACAAACAAGTCAGGTTCAGCTCAAATTCTNAGTCAGGTTCAGCTCAAATTCTCCGGGTCTTGCATACAATGAGGGTAACTACAGACAGAATAGATACCACTCAAGGTCACCGAGCGCCTCATACAATGAGGGTAACTACAGACAGAATAGATACTACTCAAGGTCACCGAGCGCCTCATACAATAGAGGGCCTTACAGGCAGAATGAATTCAGTCCCAAGCGCACCTCCACAGATAATTACAGGGGAAATTACAGTCACCCACCTGTTGTTCCACCTTATTATCCAAGGTCCAGCAGGTCTCCTTTCCGTGACAATCGTCCATTCAGAGGAAATTACGGCAGTCCGTACCGTCCACAAAGTACAAGGTACCCTTATGACAATCCTTTTGGGATGAAAGATGACAGATCACAGAGGAGTTCTAGTCCTTACCCCGGCAATGTCGTCTGCCACAACTG
>JYFJ02008424.1:0-12422 GCA_000934665.2 Catajapyx aquilonaris
CCCCCCCCCCCCCCTCCCATGTGCACATCTTGATCCCCCAAAGTGAGAAGAGAGGTATAAAGTGCAATGAAAATCATTTAAAACTACCGCTATTGTAGAGGACCGTATCTGAAGTGTTCTGTAACATACTTATCTTATGGGCATAATTTGCAACAGATATGGAATTACTTTCTGAAAATAATTTGTTACCGTCTCTCGCGCCGCGAACCCAAATATTAAATTCGCGACTCAAAATGGCGTCATGACCCCAGTTTGGGTAGTGATGCTTTAAGTAGTTTGGACTTACATTGTTAATCATGCTTACCATGTTTGACCCCATGGTATAGAGATGCAGAACGATATGACGTGTCTGTGGGTGTGTCGGAAGTGGATGGTGGGATATATGGCAATCTCAGAGTATAGGCCCACGGTATGTGGCGTAGGTCAAGAGACCTGTACATTGCAGTATTCACAGATTAATATTACAAGAACTACAATAGCATAATTATAGTGTTGCTGGCTGTTGTGGACGGTGTTTCACACATGTGGATATTGGCTCTACACCTCTACTCATCTACTGGCAGATCTTCCGATGGGGGCATTTTCCAAAATAATGCCATCTATAGGGCCCTGGAAGGTGGAAAGGAGAAAGCTGAATCTACAATCTACCAGATTCTCCAACCCATCTGGTAGGTGATGATGCTTTCCCCATGAAGAAGTCCTTTTTGAAAACGTGTCCACCTGGAATACATAATATTATGGTCTCACTGAAAAACAAAAGGTGTATAATGACTGACACAGCAGGGCTTGCCGGATTGTGGATATAATGTGTTCGGAATCATGACATCCCGATCCCGCATATTTGAAAAGTCTAGGCCTACTATACCTCTAAAACCAACAAATCTTGTAAGGATGGTGAAGGTCTGCTGTGAGTTGCATAACTTTCTCCATGCCCCACAAACGTCGAGTACTGTATATGCTGCATGATCATGTGCACTCTGAGGACATGGACACAGAGGAAATTATCCAAGGTTCAATGTGCTAATAGCACAACCCTCACATGGACTGCAGGATTTGGGTCATCTGGGGAGCAACAATTATCGCAAGGAAACAAGAGAGTGGTGGTATGCTCTGGCAAACTGCTTTGTGGAAGATGGTGCAGTGCCTTGGCAAATGCGGATGATTATTTTATTGCTTGCGTGCGTGAGAGTAAGATGAACAGAGTAAAAAAGGGTTTATTCCAAATTAGCAAAGGTATTCCAGAGCTAGCCTACATTATTATATAGGCTATTAGCTACAGGATCTGATGTTGCATCTGAGCCCTCCATATCCAGCATCGAAGTCCCTTCTTCTTTAGGCGGGAGCGAGCCTTGAGACAGTGTTGACATGTAAGAAAGGCGCCGCTGCGTCAGTAGGACCTGTATGTCGGCTTGCAGCTGCACAGCCCAATCCAACGGCAGGGTCCTTAACTGTTTTGCCATGCTTTGCCCAAAGGTGTCAAACTCGTCTTCGTCGGCCCCATTTGCCATATGTTCAAGTACCACCATGGCAGCCTCCAATGATTCTGACTCTGTAATAAGACAGAAATATCAATCAATGTATGATGATAATAATAATAATAATAATAATAATAATAATAATAATAACAATAATAATAATAATAATAATAATAATAATAACTGGGGTAGTGCTTTCACCCCCAACTGGGGGTATATCACACGTTCCTTTATTATTGTTATTATTTTTTTTTACAGTAGCTGGTGCAGGGACAAGGTAAGGATAGGAAGGGGGGACACTGGTGCATGTGCAATCTCTTATGTTGGGGGTCGTGTGCAGTCCCCCAGGGGGTCCGTTCGCCATAGATGGCCCCCTAGATGCGGGTCAGAAACCCCCGACTGACTCTCATCTCCTCCAGGACAGGGAAAGGAGGGAAGCGGCTGTGGCCTATATTACGGTACGATCCCGGAAATTATTCCTGGAGTGACCTTGGGAAACCACAGAAAACCAAGGTCAGGATCGCCGGCCTCCGGGATTCGAACCCAGGACCTCCCAATTAGCAGTCGGACACCATATCCACTACACCACTACTGCTTCGGTCCAATCAATGTATTGTGGGGACCACGTGTGTGGTTCCAGCATTTATCCTCTTTTGGAAATTGTCCCTGTTCTTGTGCGCCATCTGGTGGCTGTAATACTGTATAAAAGGAAGGGGGCTTCGGCCCTCGGAAGACACTCTCTCCTGTATCTCCAGCAATACACTGATGTAACCTCCTACCAGACTCTTATTCCCACACCCTGTGACCTAGGTAGGTCAGGGGTCAGGTCAAGGGACCTCACAGTATGTGTTTCTAAAAGATGTGGCAATGAAACATTAGAAATGTTATGCAGGCCATTTGATAAACATTTTAGATTTCAGGCAAGCCTAGAAATGAAATCCGTAATTGAAATGTCAGGTAATTTCTTACTCTTATCAGTACTGTACTACAACATTATAATACTAAAATGTTCATAGTAAAAGAATTACAAATAAAATGTGCATAATTATGAGGTTTGTAGGTATGAAAGGAAATTCTTGTTAGACTCATACTATGTTGTCCTGCCTTCCTGCACTTCTGCTTCCTCCGATCAGGGACCTCAGGAGTGGCAAATTCTTCTAGGTCTCTCACCTCACTGTCATCGTCTAGGTGGGCAGTGTCTGGAATGCCCACGCTCATAGTGCCTTGATCAGTAGCATCTCCTTCGTTCTGCACAAATGCGATAAACATTATTATTTTAAACCTTTTGTTTCACAAAAACAGTTGTTACTTTCTGGATGGATCAAGCATACTGTATACAAAACATGTTTATTATTAGAGACAGATCTGTCCCCTGTGGGGATGTAAAATAAGACTGAAGATAAATCAGCAATGTTTTTCTTAAGGGGAGAACTGAGTTTTGGCAATTTTTTCCCCCGCTAAATTTAAACAACTTCCATGTTTCACTGTTCCCTAGATAAAGACACCATTGACTTCATAGTTACAAGGTTTTAATGTGGACTGTTTTGAGGTCCTTTTCCAACAAAAAGTTATTACAATTTTTTTTTATTGAGGTGGCTGCATCCCTGCATGGAATGTTCTGTGATGCAGCATCTTGTCGCATCATGATGATTGTCGTAGACTCTGGTTTGAACCACACGACATGGAAACATAAATGGGATGTGGTTACAGGCCGAATCTCTGATATAGAGCATTTTATTTTTTCAACTTAGAAAAATTCAAAATTTATTAATTTAAACAAAAAATAACACAAAATTTCAACAATTTTTGAAAAATATGTAAAAAACTTGAATTTTCCTTTCAATTCTGGTTAATTCAGCCCTAAACTACACATGCAAGCAATGTTCCATCAAAGTTTCATGTCAATCCATAGAGCAGTTCATGCGCGCTATACTACGACAACTGCACAAAAATGTAGTTTTGAGAAAACTGCATTTAAAGTTGAGAGAGAAAATTTCATATTAGTCACTTCTGTATTTACATCTACTCTATTAATCTCCCAGTCCAGGTTCATAGTCTTTGGATTTCTTCCATGATCTTCAGTTTCCCCTGGACTCCATCATTGTACCATACCACTGCAGTGTACGCAGCGGCCTCAACTATGACAGTCCACTAAAACTTTCCTATTGATGTGGGGAGGTGAAGTGGCGCAGCGGTAACGCTCGCTCCCATGGATATTAAGGCCCGGGTTCGATTCCCACCCGGCGTTCCCACCTTTATCCGTGCAGAGTTGGGCCATCTCTGGCTTCATTTCGGGTGGCAATTTCCGATAGACTAACTCAGTTCACAAAATGACCGAAGTTAGCAAGCTCTTGCCGTTAGAGACATTGCACTTGCACTTTGCACATCCCCTCCTACCTACCCTGGAGTAATTAAATAAGATCATCTTATATGGCTCCAATTTCCGATGGTGGTAATAATCCACCCCCCTTAAGGATATCGTAAGTTCCAATCACATCCCAATGGGGTAATGCAAAAAAAAAAACGTTCCTATTGATTTACAAGTCTTGAAATTATTGAGAGGTCCACAGGTTTCGCACACTATCTCCCAAATGGCTTGCTGCCCCCTCAGTCCTGTCTCTCGTATGCAGACCTGTCCTTGACAGTTTTCGTACCTCAGTCATGCCACCATATTTTCAAACACCTCACGGTCCACAATGTGGTTTCCGCTGAAAGAATTGGACCTCCTGGACCTCAGAGACCACCACCTTTCGTGATGAAGCACTTGGACCAGGGACATCATCTGCGGAGTCTTTTGATGTCGATGCAGTGTCCTTCTTGTGTCCCCAGAAGTGACGCTTCGCAGGCCGCCCAACAGAACCCTTCCTGTCTCTCTTCTTGTTTCTCTTACGCCCACTCATCGTTCACCACCAAGTTATCGTGCAACAAACCGTCGGAACGACAACTACAGTACCACCTGTCGCAACCACATGTACCACGGTCTTGCACCATGTAGGGGATCCTGGTACTGTACGTACAGACCAGCTGATTTCCATTCCAGGGTTACCAGGTGGCAGGTGACCTCACAACAACAGTGTTCGAAATACCATACCAGGGTAAGAAATGCGGATGGAAACCGTAAGGGTGGAGGACAGGCGGGTGGGGGCACCCCGGGTACTGTACCCCGGGGTCCCATGTCCCATGTCCATGTGAGAGACTGGAGGGACGGGCTGGGGGTGCGGGGCGCTCATATATCCGTTAATATTTGGAATTCTTGAGTGCGGTTTGTGACAAATAAGAGGAAAGGTTGACGCTGTGACAAATTGCAAAATCGATTTTTTTCAAGGTCAAAACTCAGTTCTCCCCTTAAAGGGACACTCCACTCAAAAAACAAGTTGACCTCTAAAAATCAGGCAAAAAAATTCTGATTCCGAGAATGCGATCCGTTTATCTCTGAGACGAACGCTAATGACGGGGGAAGTGACGAAAGTCGGAAAAAATTCCAGGTCTGATGGAGAGTGGCGCCGGCTTCCTTCCCCGCGTCCACGGGGCGAAGTTGTATACCGGCCACCTGGCAGCTGCCTCAGGAAGTAGGGATCGTAGCCGCGCGGGTTTGAAAAAATGCAGTTCGGTGGGATATTTCTGGCTGCTGCCAATACTGCGCAATACTGTCACGGAGGTGTTACTTATTTCCAGACCTCGCCTTTGCTTGGCTCCTAATTGTGTACCGGTGGTGACCGGTGGGCTACATCATTCTGTTGCTGCCGCATCAGATCCCCGTAAAATTGGAAGTCAGCCCACGGACACTTATACTACGTTCTGGCGTTATCACCTGCCGAGGGATTACGCACCGGGTGGCCACTTGAGATCGCTACGAGACATTTCCCAAGGCTATCATGTGGCGACCCTACCGGACTAAGGCTGAACTTTACAGGTAAGAAGGGGAGGGCTACATTGCCGCTGGCGGCCATGTTGGGCCAGCATGTAGCCCTCCCCTTCGTACCTGTAAAGTTCAGCCTTAGTCCGGTAGGGTCGCCACATGATAGCCTTGGGAAATGTCTCGTAGCGATCTCAAGTGGCCACCCGGTGCGTAATCCTTCGGCAGGGGGTGGGTGGGGAGTGACCTAACCTGAGTCTTCAATAACCATGTTGGAAGTAGTCATTGAAACAGAGCCATTAGCAATCTTCTGGCCCTAACACATATTAGCTGCTATTCTCAATCGCGTCGCGGTTATTCCAAGATGGCGGGGGGTGCAATAAAATATACATACGTACATTGACACTGTGCCAAATTATTATTCCTACCTCCAGTGTTGGAACAGCATTAGGCTTTAGTGCCCGCCTCTTCTGATCAGGTCTGCACGGAAATAGCGACTGCCTGTGAAAGTGATCCATGCACACCCGATGAGTTGACATGGGTGTATAGGTTGGTGGTAAATTCAAGGCTTCTCGCCATTGCCGCTTCAAATCCTGATCTTCGCAAGGAAATGCGAAATACGTCACTCGCTCGGACCGTTTATTACGGCGCTTACACACCACACAGAACCGGGCACCACCCGTGCCGTTCTCGTCCATGATGCTACTTGCTTCCGAGCCCTCCACCATATGCCGGAATGAAAGCCAGAAATGACAAGCGTAGCCGTAGGACCACAGGGGGCTGATGATGTCACGTGAAGGGGCACCATCGGGCGGCCATGTTGGAAGGGTCAACTCTCTCCCTTTAACTGTGAAACAGATATGGGAAACCCCCATTTTTTTCACCTGAAAATATAGATATGCGAGTGAATGCAATAGTAATACGTCATGTATAATACAGTTGCGTTTCCCTAAAATATAGTAAGGCCATTAATGCCTTTTGCTGACATTTTCACTGCTCACAGCCTCCAAGAAATGATCCGAGAAACTATAGAAAGAAAATTTTGCACATAAACACCTCATTTATTCTGTGCAATTAGCACAAAAATTTTATTTGTACCACAAATTAATAGTATGAGAATATAAATCAATAGCACACAGTCAGTACAATATTAAAATGACACTTTCAAGTACATTAAGCTCGATTTATTCCTGTTGACAAAAAAACTGCTCTTTATTGCAGAGTTATTACATCATGGGACGGTTGAATAAGTCCACTGCTTGTATACAAGCAGTGGACTTATTCAACCGTCACATGATGTAATTACCATTTGCAAAGCTACAGAAACTGCATTTAGAGCAGCATTGGCTATGTCGAGTACTCCAATTCCATCAGAAAAAAAATTGCTGAAACAGATTTGCATTTCAACAATAGACTGTTTAATCTCAAAGCCACTCTTTCTGACTCTGCATGACCACATGTACGACATGAAGCGAGAAAAAAATCGCATCGTGAAACTAATTGTTGCCATTACAGATTGTACGGGAAAATTAGATTGCATCACTCCATTAAGATACAAAACTTGAATGGAACTGGCCCAAATGTGCGGCCTACTCTGACCAAACTTGTTCATTTTTATAATCAGTAACAGTAAGTGGAAATGGAACCTGTAAATACACTGTACATACTCCCCATTATCCTGGTGCAGTTTTCACTATGAAATAAAGAGCAGTTTTTTTGTCAACAGGAATAAATCGAGCTTAATGTACTTGAAAGTGTCATTTTAATATTGTACTGACTGTGTGCTATTGATTTATATTCTCATACTATTAATTTGTGGTACAAATAAAATTTTTGTGCTAATTGCACAGAATAAATGAGGTGTTTATGTGCAAAATTTTCTTTCTATAGTTTCTCGGATCATTTCTTGGAGGCTGTGAGCAGTGAAAATGTCAGCAAAAGGCATTAATGGCCTTACTATATTTTAGGGAAACGCAACTGTATTATACATGACGTATTACTATTGCATTCACTCGCATATCTATATTTTCACGTGGAAAAAATGGGGGTTTCCCATATCAGTTTCATAGTTAAAGGGAGAGAGTTGACCCGTCCAACATGGCCGCCCGATGGTGCCCAATGAGAATAGCCCGAATGTACAGGGCGCGCCCTCTAGAAGTATTAAGTATTTCCTCTATGCGTAGGACCTACCCACCCCCTGCCCTAGTGCTAAGCATAAACATGTGTCGCCTTCCAGTCGTTCCCTCCGGGCCTTTATTAGTCATGGGGATCTGATGCGTAAGCAACAGATGTAGCCCACCGGTACCCAAGCAAAGGCGAGGTCTGGAAAGTAACACCTCCGTGACAGTATTGGAAGCAGCCAGAAATATCCCACCGAATTGCATTTCAAACCCGCACGGCTACGATCCCTACTTCCTGAAGCAGCCGCCAGGTGCCCGGGGTAGGTGTCGCCGAGACTGGAGGGGCAGGGGGTTTGCAGCCGGTCTACTTTGCCATTTATTTATCGGATTATCGTTCGCCGTAGAAAAAAACCCATGGTATCACCGGAATCAGGATTTTTTGCCTGATTTTTAGAGGTCAACTTGTTTTTTGAGTGGAGTGTCCCTTTAAAGGACAGCATAGTTTTTTTTAAAAATTGTATAACAAGGCTGACTGTATGACTCCGAAATATAATAATTCATAGGCCCCGTTATCAGCCGGCGGCTCTTTAGGGGGGATTTTTTTAACTGGAACTCTTCGTTTCGTTTTTACTGCGCTTTTTGGGATAGGAAAGGAAGGGAGGCGGCTGTGGCCTATTAGTTTAGGAAACAACTCCGGAATTCTCCTGGGGGAACCGTGGGAAACCACAGAAAACCACGGTTAGAGTTGCCGGCACCGGGATTCGAACCCAGGACCTCCCGATTAGCAGTCGGATACCATATCCCCTCCACCACCACTGCTTCGGTCTATGACTCTGAAATATGGTAACTAGAAATGGGGCGTTTTCTATGTTACATGCTTTCCATGTAAATGGGAGCCAATGCTGTTTATTTTCTGATACTTTATAGAGCCTTACGCAATATCCTAATTAAAACTGACCAACTGACATGTGGTAGCCTGGATGCACTTGTGTGCACTATGTATACACCACATGGAAGGGCATTGAAAGCAGTAAAAAGTGTCATTTAATTTATGCCCAACTTCCTTTTCTTTGCAATTTTTAATGTAGCACTGCATGTATACGGCAATCAGAAAATTCTTCATCTTCATCTGACAATTTGTAGGGTCACTTACTGAAAATTATGTCCATCCGCAGTCGAAAATGAGACATTTGTGGTCATGAACAGAGCCTCCTTCAATGCAAATGTAGCCTACTGTACCAAAACGTTCCTGGGTTCAAAGTACCACGATAAGCTTGTAGTCCAGGAAAGATAAGGTTTGGGGTCAAAAAAATTGGAATAGTAATGAAATTTTCACAATTTGTTCATAAAAATGTGGAGAACAACATATCCAAAAATTATCACCGATTGGTGCCCGCCGTCATCTTGGGAAAATGGCGGCGAAAATATATTTTTAAGATTTATCTCGTAAATAACTGCATGTATGTGTATTTATGAAGACTACGAAATGAAAGATTGGACGAATTTACGCATATTCGGCCCTATCCCATTTTTAGATGGAATAGCGACAAAGATATCGCTGATTATATTGATACCACATAACCACTCTACAGTGATGTTATGCAGATACGCTGTTTTTACTCAAGCATTTACGTAAATTATAGTCACTTATCATTACTTACTCTAATAATAAGAGTCACGCTATCATTGAGAAATTGTTGGTAATGATAATAGCTATTATAGCTATTATAAGTAGGCCTAACTATTATTATTATCTATTATATCTGTTTCCGGTTTGGCAGGTAAATGATACAGTTCGAAGGAAAGGAAAGTAAAGAAGAATACGAGAAGATAAAAGAAAATGTCAGAAAGCAACACGATCAGTAGGCTATTATCACATATGATGAGAACATGATTGTGTTCTCAGCTCGGAACTTGGTGCAGTGGGAGTGAACCAGGCTATCAAATATGGTATCAATATAATCGGCGGAATCGGCGATATCTTTGTAGCTATTCCCTCTACAGAAATGTGATAGGGACCGAATATTGTGTAAATTCGTTCAATCCTTCATTTCCTATTCTTCGTAAATCCACATGCATGCACTTATTTACGAGATAATTCTTAAAACCCTATTTTCGCCGCAATTTTTCCAAGATGGCGGTGGGTTCCCCCACACCAATTTTGGATATATTGTTCTCCACATTTTTCTGAATAAATGGTGAAAATTCAATTTCTAGTGCAATTTCTTTGTGTGGTTAGGGGCATTTTTTTCGTATATTTCCTGGACTAAGCCAGAAAAACTCACCAAGTTTGACTCCCTCTCGGCCTCGAGGCGGGGTTCATAATGCTCCTGGAAGAATAATGCGTTGAAATCGTTGTACCAGAGTAGCCTGGGCCGGTACAGTTCGCCGTCCCCTGCCCCCGACCTCTGCGAAGCCAGAATCTTGCGTCTTTCTTGCGCGTATGTAGTCCGCAGATTTTTCAGCTTCTTTTTAGCCCCGGCCACGTCCAGTCCCGCGACACGCATGTCTTGTACGATGGACCTAAAGGCAGCCTCTCGCATCCCCCGGTTCCTATACTCCTCGGTACTCACCGCCCAGAGGCACGAGTGGTTTCGCACCAGGCGGACGAACTTCAGTGTCACATTCTCCGTCCATCTCTTGGCCCCCATCTTTATACTTGCACTTGCTGCTCGCCACTCGCCACTTGCGGCTTACGCCATCTACACACGCAAATGGGAGGCAAATGGCTTTTAGTTATTCCTGCTCTCTCGTCAAGTTCTGTAGGCTGCGCTGACAAGGGTCAAGGACAAAATGATGAAATAGTGCAAACATTGATGAGTATGCCTACAATCATGCCAGAGCATTGATTTAGGACTCTCGCATTTAATATCAGTATAATAGTCATGGAAATCCGATAGATTTTAACTGGTAACATTCAGCAAACTTTCACACATTTTGAGTCCAGTTAGGCAAAGGCTTACAAAGCGGAGGGAGGAAGTGATGAAATTGGTTTTAAGTTGACCTGATGATAATAGGGAATCTATAACCAGTAAGTTTCAGCTGCATCGAGCTGCCTCTGCAGGAAATATTCTTTGATATTCACTGTCATATATTCTTTGTGCACTGACCAGTTACGACAGTGTATAACGGTGCGAATCCACTTCACAAATTGCGATTTTGGACATAAATTCACCCCAAAGGAACCTGTGGTTTAAGGCATAAACATCTTAGAAAAGCGCGATGTGTATAAAGGAGAATTTTATCTGCAACGTCTGGTAGGAAAATGCCAATTAACGTGATTAACGTGACGTGTCTTCGAGGGCGAGCGACCGCGGCTGTGGGAGCCCTCACCTTTGGAGTGGCTATGGTGCTTATGATACATTTGGTTGGCCTTGGTTGACCATTGCCTCAAAATCTAAATCATCGACCTTATAAAGACGGAGGAAATATTAGTTTCACCTCCATGTACCGATTATTCTACAAATTCTTAAATTTTCTATCGTGTTTTTTGGTACACCCTGTAGATCTATGTTTTAAATACCCTAAAAATCGAAATCAGCAACCCAGAAAACATTGGGAGACATGTTTTTAACGGTTTAGTTGAGGAGCTATCATTTTCGTTTTTTCTGATATTGACCACTGTGCGCTGGGGTCAATGGAATGGACCTTGATATAGAGTGATACACATCTGAAAATTAAAAGGGCTCCGTTCGTCAAGATATTTTATCACAGCACAGGTGACCTTTTGCAAAGCCTAATATAATTGTATAATAATATAGGAAATAGTAACTAATAATAATAATAATAGGCCCTGATTACCATTCATATATGTGCCGTCACTCTGAGAAGACAAAGTTAATTATCAATAACATACTTCTAGACATAATGGCATCTTTGTTGAGCACAATAAGTGAGGTGCGCTACAACCGTTTGGCTGGGTGAAGGGCAATCAAAGTTATCCCAATCCACACGTGACACTTCCCAGATAATCGAGAAAAGTTACCATGGGTATGCTGATAAGACACGCAGCTGCGATTATGATAAAACTAGTTTCTATAGAGATTGACAGAAGTCCACAAACAATATTTCACCCATAACGCTACGCTTTGGTATGACAAAATGAGTAACTGTCCCATTATAACTTATTTGACAAATTAACAGAATTCTGAACCATCCCCATATATATAAAGCTCAAAATTTGTACGTATTAATAAATGTATGTATGTCACGCCTAATTAAGCCACTTCCCGGGCACGGAGAGCGCTCAAATTTCTCAGAGCCATGTCTTACCTATCACTGACCCCGCCAAAAAGTCCCAAACCCGCACTTTTTTGAGTCTAAGGGGGGTTTTCAGCAGATTAACCAATTGCCTAGCAACCCTGGCTGTCAACAAGCCCAAATGATGGATCTGCCTCTCTCACTCACGTTTTAAAATGAAATGAACATTGCATATTCAACAATAAAAACAATAGAACAACGGGCAGGTTGGCAAGAATAATATAATTGCAGTATAAGAGTAGGGTATTGTAACAATGAACGCGGTTGGAGTACTTAGGGGAGTGCCGAGATCAACAATACCGAACAATACAGTACTGTACAGTGCGTATTGATAGAACCTGCCACAAGGCACCAGGAAACACAGAGGAAAGAAGAGCAGGTATACGTTCGTGTGTTTGGTCTCAGAAGTGTGGAGTGATGCCTTCATGTTCAGATTGTGTTGTCATCATTTTTTTAAAAAATAATTCTGATACAAATTTTTCAAATGTAATTTTAAAAACGGGGTTAATGCGAAAAGGGGTAAACTGGAGCTGCGTAAAACGGGTACTTCCCTCATGGGAAATCTTTCTTCGCCGTTTCACAATCAGCAGGCTATCATAATTTCCACGTTATCTCAATTTTTCAATTTAAAAATTTTATGATGTCATTTTCAAACCGGCGTTAATGTGGAACGGCGTAAAATGGAGGGGTGTAAAACGGGTACCTACTGTA
>JYFJ02008425.1:0-12418 GCA_000934665.2 Catajapyx aquilonaris
ATAGCATCAACCCCAGGGGATTTACCTAGTTTAAGTCCTAAAGCAGCAGCTGCAACTTCCTTCTTAACAATATCCCCACAACCATCATTACTTGATATAACATCCCCAATTAAGCTAACAGATACATCTACACTGGCCTTATCACTTGCTGACAGCAAGTCCTTAAAATACTCTCCCCAGCGCCCTTTCGCCTCTCCTCCATCCCACAGCATGTCACCCTTCTTATCCTTCACACCCACTACACTAACCCCACGGCCAGTTCTTAACCTCCTAACAGTCTTCCAAAAAGACTTCTCATCCTCCTTGAAGGCCTTCTCCAGCCTCTCACTCTCCTCTAGATCTACCTGCTTCTTACTCTCCCTAACAACCCTTGCTGCCTCCCGCTTCCAAAACCTATACTCCCCTGCAGGGACACTACCCTGCAGCATTCCTAAGTAAGCTTCCTTCTTACGATTAACAGCCTTAGCCACCTCCTCGTTCCACCAACGATCCCCCTTCTTACAACCCACCTTAGCCATACCACAAATATCAACAGCACTACTTACTAAGGAGGACTTGAAACAATCCCAACCCTCTTCTAAGGACTTAGCTGACAGTGTAAAATAATAGAATTGTGATAGAATACGGGTATATATATAATAATTATACTGCAGAAGACATTGGCCAAAAATTATTCTGCCTCTAATTATAACATAACGAGCTGGAATACCATGGTGTTCAAAAATTTAAAAGTCAAATGATATTTTTTTCACACGCGTAATTACCTGACGACGAATTAGGGCGGAACTAAATTCTGTGATCAGTGGACCAGATGCATGTAATGCCTATTGCCCACAATAAACAAAGTAGCCTACTGTACTGTACATTCTCATGTGACTGTAATTGCTCACCGAAAAATTCGCCTTTGGGGGGATTTGGCATGACACTTTTTAAAGCACGTAGCATTATTTTAATCAACGCCGTTTGAAAAATTATTATTAAATATTACAGAATGATGCACAATTTAATTCTGCCATAAAAATTCTGCATTGTGCTGTAATCACCGTGTAAGTTATGCCTGTTGACAAACTAGTGTGACGTTTCTTTTATACACCGCTGAAATCGCTCTTTTATTATGCCAGATCACTGTAATCCCACGATCAGAAGTGACACATTTGGACACTTTATTTGTATACTCAGACCCCCCCGGTTCATTGGCGCTTATTCATTGAATTCACTCCCATTTTCCCCGGCCCATGCAATCTCCAGGGTGTATATAAAAAAAAATCGCTTCCTTGTGCCACGCACCTCGTAAAAAGTGTTGGTAACAGACGATGGGGGAGAAAAAGTTGGAAAACGAGATGATGGGGGCTATATTCCTTCCAAGTTGTCGCTCTCTTCCGGCATCCAGGCCCGGATAAAGCCCATCAAAACTTTGCAGCTACAGACCTCTCATAAATTGGACTTAGTGTTAGGCAGCAACAAGGAAGATTGCTCTCGCTTAATGACATCCGAAAAATATATACCGACCTTCCAAGATACTTAGGCCGCTCTCCACCGCCACTTTTCACAATAACCATACATGTATGACGATGTATGACGGATAAAAAAAATGAGTTTTATTATTATACAAGAGTGAACCACAAATCTTGGCAACACTGCTTGCTCCCAACTTGGACGTAGTACAAAATTCCACTACCAGGTATCGCTCCCTGCACCCTACCGCCGCTCTCAGATGCACGTTGGTGATGACACACAAAATTTATTTCATTAAAATTTTTTCAAGGCTCGAAGCAACCCTTAGGCATAATCAGGAATAGAAATTTGGCAATCTCTGCACCTCTTTGGGAAAGAGTATCCATTAACAATAATCAGATCGGATTTTACAGCCCCGCCCCTGTAAGTTGGGCCCTTGCCGGTGTCTGCCTCGTGTCCATTCCTTGTAAATTATGAACTTGGGAGCGCCGGTATTTAATGGTCCGTACCCTGGTTATATCCGGAGGCCCTCTGATATATTGTGGCGCCGGGGCCAGGTTCCAACCAGTATTGTGCCACGCTATCGAAAAAGGCCCCTTGTTCCATCACTATACTTGGTGTGTCCATTCATAACACGACACTCCAGGCAAGATTTTGTGCAGGGTGTTCAGAATGGGTCGGTTTTGAGGAAACCAGTACACTAGATAAGACCCCCCGAAGGCTGGTGTCTCGCAAAAGTTGTTCAAGTTGCAATGGTGTCAGACATTGCAGTTTGAGCATCAAGTTGCGGTGTTTCGCCATTTATTATGCAGATGCCAAGTGCTCTCTGGCTGTCTAAGAGAAGTTGAGTAGACCCCCCACTAATTCTCCCTCAGCGTTTCTCATCGACTTTCTTAACGCAATGCACGTAAAGCCTCCCCGATGGTGCTTCAACACCACCATTCGGATCGCGTATAATTCTAACCGCACAGCATGTACTAATTGAGTGGCCGTTTCAATTAGAAAGTTTCTCACATAAGCAGCATCTTAATAGAAATATTAAAAATTGCTCGTGACAAATTATATCGGTGAGTCAAAAATTATTGCAATATCTCTGCTTGTCTGTGACTGGCACATTCAAACTCAGACCTGGTTTTCATGTTTGACAAAACGACTAAGCGTTTGTAATCATGAGCAGCTACAGTCATCACTCATTCGCTGGGCTACAAATCTGCGGTGGAATGAATCAGTGTCCCAGGCGGAACGACAATACATCACACGGTGCAAGGGGGACTGGGGGTTACGACATCGGAAAAAAATAGAAAAATGTGTCCCTGTAATTTTTTTTCCTGCACAACGATGCATGATGCTGGTTACATCTCAAAAAATTATGCAAGTACAATATTTAAATCAAACTCCGCTGAAATTAACTTTGGGTCCGATTTTTTTTGACTTAATTAAAACTGGAGTTATGTGGGGGGTGTCAGTGGTGGACACTAATGTTGGCGGACATGTTGATGTGCTAGGCTGTTTGTTGGTCAGACCACTTCGGCGATTGACACGGGAAGAATTATCGGGGATCGGTGTGTAGTGTTGCACAAAAAGCAATGGAGCATAATTATTGCTGGCTGGCAGAATTGGAAGGGTGGACATTTTGCATGGAAGGGTACTAAGGTTGACATGAAATGAGTGTTGCACACCGTTTATACGAAGTGGGCCTAATCAGTTGGGACCAAATTCGATTGCCATGTGAAAATATTTGGTTTAATAAGCAGGTTTGGGCAAAACCCCCAAAAAATTGATTTAAGTTGTGCCAATATGTAGCTAGAGGATTAGAAAGGTACTAAAATATGAATTTATTTATGCTCACATATTTCTAACATAAAGTTCAGTCGACTCTCTTCATTAGGACCTGCCTGACATTAAATCGCGTGTGACACTCGGCATACTGAGCCGGCAAAATATTTAAACTCTCGCCACTCTTCCTAATTGCGTCCGCACAACTGGTGACACCAGCCACTGATTAGTACCGGAGCTAAATGGACTCGTTAACCTCACAGCTGCAGAGGGTTGAATGACATAACTCAACCGTACCCGCATGTAATACATCATGTGTGTCAAGACCAGAAGGCGATATGTCGCACATATGAATCATAATTTAATTAAGATGCACCAAAGGCATAATATGGGCTCTAGCGAGAGATGCATATTCATCAGCTTGTATACTTAACTTACAGTACAGCCTCCCATTAGGTTGCTTCAGCTCAAAGTACTCACCTTACTGTGTGTGCAAGTGCTTTTAAGAGCTTTTACTGGAGGTATTGTAAATGCCGTTGAAGCTTCTGAGACCACAAAGAGGAAGGGTATCGACGAGTAAAGGACCATATAACACTGGGAGGCCGTGCTGCTTTCCTTTCACACACAGTCAGCACTGCAGACTCGCGGTTGGTTCCTTTTTTTCACTCCGATGAACATCTCACGATCCTTCGAATTGAGCAGTTTCTCTTATCTCAGCAAATACTCTTTTAGAGTATTGCGTCGCACTATTCTGTACCTATCTGGGGGGAAAATGTGGCGTCAGGAAAATCGGAGCTGAGGAATATAAAATTTTTGTGAAGACTATACTTCAGATTGTAAAATCAGATTATCAAAGGGTTCACTTTTACAATTTTCTGAATAAAATATATGGCTATTTTTATAGTCCTTCAAGGGAACTGGACGATTTTAACCACCTGTGGAAAGAAATATTTATCACTTCTGCTGGAGTTAATTTTCACATCATTACCATGCCATTAATATAGTTGGTTGAATTCGTTTTAAACATGGTACACTGTGCAGCTTGGAGCTGTGAAGAAATTGAGGTTTCCGTTATCATGCATTTTTTTGTCCGTTTTTTTATTTTCACTTTCGTCTTCGAAATCTTTGATCACATCAGTCTTATAGACTTCCACCGCTGCATAACCCTTTTCATCCTTTTCGAGGCAGACGGATATAAATGTCGAATAGTTTTTTTCTTCTTCTTCAAACGCTGTTGGCATCAGAGCAGAAATAGGAGAAAATGAAGGTGCGAGTGTATTGCTCCGTTTTACACATCGTCGAAACTGTATTGGAAAAGATTGATATTTTCAATTTTTGTCAGTAATTCCCTCGTTGCATGTATGCTTTGAACATAGCCATATTGTAATGTACGGCATGCGTGCAGGAACCAAAATGAAGTAAATAATATGAAACATTAACAAAATTATGAAACTAAACAGTATCTTGGACCTTACAAAATTCAAGGTGTTTTTTTTTCTAGACACGTGCAAATGTGTTTTCTTTATATTGCTATAGTTTATTGCATGCTGATTGCACCTGATGGCAGCTGTTTCACTCATCACGAATGAACGAGTATCTTTCACATCAGTATAGCCTATTCAATGTATCCCATAGCTGTGTTTTCCCCCAAGCTAATATTCCCAGCCGTAAATTTCACATAGTTTATGACCAGGAGTAATTTAGCGTTACCTACAGTAAACGCTTCATAAACAGAACAGCCATTATGGTTTTATGGACCACCCATCAATTATGTCAGGATCTCTACAACATAAATATGAAATTATGATGCCATTACGCAACAATGTGTAGGTGTAACAGTAACAGATCAATGATGCCGCCATATCCTTAAAATCTACTCAAGTTTGTACCAAAAGGAACTAATTAAAATTAATCGAAATATCTCACACAATATCTGTGGACATTGCACGGGAAGTTCTGGAAAATACATACTTGTACGCTATTATTATTATTATTATTTTTAAACATACTTTCTCCGTTATACGTGTCGAGTGTTGTAAGTATAACATACATGCTATAATTGGAGTACTGAGCAAAGCCGGAAATTCGCTCCATTTGAAATGAAATATATCCAATAAGTGTCCAAATTAAGTTCACCGAAAGTGTCTCCTGGTTCCATCGACATTCATGGTTCCGCCAGAATCCCCCCCAAGAAATAATTTATAGCCAGTGGAGCACTTCTTGCATGGCTAATGAGCAATGGCAACGACCGAAGAGTCGTTTTAAGGCTAGTTTCTTTTGGTTCTGACTCTTGAATAGTGATGGAGACACGTGAATCGGCTGCAAATTATGGCCGCGAAAATAATTCTTATGCGGTTCCCGTCTCAGATGCTGCACATCCTAAGTTTACAAGGTAGCTAGACAATTACTAAAAACCTGAAAAATATTATAGCTCTCAATATTCCCATTGCCATATTGGTATGTACAATTATACATTAACGTGCTTGCAATATTTTTAGGCGCATCAATAATGTATATTACTTGAATATTTTAATCGCATAGGAATATTGGGTCTACTCATACATGACATGTAAATTATCTTGAACCTTCTCGTAAAATTCTGACAACCTTCCATACACTTAGTGCACTGTTTCATCTCCTTTAATTTAAAGACATGGATCACATCAAACTGTTAAAATTGGATTTGTGGCCAGAACATTGATTGTGTATCACCAACAAAGCAGATGTGTCACATTTTGCAGGCCGAACAATAAATAATGTTATTATAATTATTATGTAGACGACGATGTGTCACAAGTGTCCGAAACAGAATTTTTTTGTCACCTAAATATTTCACCTCCGGTATAGCTCCTGATGTGTTCTGCCGGTACACGGTACGTCCCAGACTCTTCTTCGATCCTGACTGGTCCAGGGATTCATTGCAGACACACAGCCGACCCCCCCTCAAACCCTTCCACCACCACCCCTTTTCACTACAAATTTCGGGCAGAGGCGCCGACGCCAGATTTTAGTTCCGGAAAGAGCCCATCCCATATATCCAGAAACATTGCCTTTAAAACTAGCAATGTAATCTAGTAATTAAATAATGAAAATTGTTCGTCTAAAACAATTTTGCTTGGCTGATGCCATATTTGGACAGGGAGCCCATTAGCTAAATAATTGGTAGTTGTCCATATTGAAGTAATTTATTATCGCGTTCGTTTTATTGAGTTTAATAGTAATTGATAGTGTATGGTAGTGACAAGCCAACACAGTACCGATGTACATATTGAACCTAATTAAATCAGGCTCGGTTGTTTTGTCAATTGGAATGTTGTCAGGTCCATTATACTACCTGATTATGATATTGGTGTGAAAATAAATGGGGAATACTTATTGAGTAAAGTACAACTGACTTAAAATTATATGACTTTCATTAGAATCATTAGCATATTTTTTTAAATAGCCCTGAAAGTAGCTGTTATACAAAGGAAGTGCTTAATAATAAGCAACTTATTGTCAAAACTGAGATGGTAGATGGTTATATAAGGTTCTACAATAATTCAAAATCAGGACAAATATTGATCTTTATAACTAAGCTTAATAATTTTATTAATGACAATTTGTAGACTGCACTAAAACAGCAGGTACAGTATTTTGCAAAACAATTTGACGTGTCTATATAATTGGACAGGGTGGTACATTATGTACAGTATAACTAATTTATCCGATGATCCATGTACCAGTAATAAATTTGCTCTTGCGTGCATATTGAGTTTAATAATAATGCTGTACCTATAATGTCTGGTGATGACACGCCAAAACAGTACAGCCTTATGTGTATAGGTCCCAATTAAATTAGGACCGGAAATTTAGTCAATGTAATGTTGTCAGGTCCATTACTCCCCGATCATAAATAATTTGTGCCATAATGAGACGTTATAGCTACGTTTCCACACTTACAAGATATGGCTAATAATAGTAAAGATGGATTCGCATTGGGAAAGATGACACCGACCATTTCAATAATATTCCTTCATGATGAAAGGTAGTAATTAGGCCTATTGATGACAGTCTGTCGTACTTCTGAAAACAAGTCAAAAAGTGATCGAATAATGCACAGTTTAACGTTTATTAAAGCCTTGATGTACCAGGACTTCATACATAATATTATGTGTACAAGACAGGACACCACTCACATCTGTTGATCCTCTTGTAAGAGATAGTTTTGGATGTGTTCACAGGCAATCACATTAATTTTCATAGTTCATCTTCCTCACTAGCAACCTTCTATGTCGAGACCTCCTCCGACAGTCTTGTTTCGCTGGTAAACCAAGGCCACGAGGTCGAGCGAGTACAACAAGCTGTGTATAGCACAGATCCCAGTTATTCCAGTAGTCCTGTCTGTGACCTGACCCTTGTTTCCCAAGTGACCAATCATGTTGAACATGACGACGGTGCTGCACAGGTACAACACCAATGCCACTGTGTTCAGGATGTATTCCTGCAAAGCACATGTTGTTAATATTCAATGTAAATTCAGACTGATAGAAACTTTGCACTCTTACCATTGCGTGATTTGGAAGATCCTTGTCGAAGAGAGTGCAGATGTAAAGTGCTCCGCTGTACAAGGCAAACGACGACATTGTGACAATGACGAGTCTCTCGGAGTGTGTCGTACCGCCGAACATTGGTGTGCATTCTCCGCTGCCCAGGCCCCACAGGCAGAGATTCACCACGCTCAACGCCTGAAACAACATATTGGTAGTTTCTCAGTGCTGTTTGTGGCAACGTAGGCCTAAAGATTAGTGAGAAAAACAAAATTCGAATTTTCGTAATGTCACATCAGCAGGAAAAAACCATGACCTACACTATTTTTTTTCTATGCATCAAATTGGACTAAGTTCAAAAATCATCCCTGAAGAGAGCCTTCATTAATAAGGCAAGGAAATCCGCTACAACTACATACACAAACGGAAACACAAGGGCATAAAAATTTCAAGCAATCCGAGATAAATAACTGACGACATAAACCGTCTGGATTACAGCATAATGCATTCCAAGAATAGACAACATTCTTGCCGTACTCACCACTTGTATGAAATTGACAAATCCTCGAGCAGTTTTGAGCGGGTTCATCAGAAACATTTTGAGAGCTGTGCTGGAAAGAAAAAAAAGTGTCCCAACTGTCACTGTCCCTGTTTAAACTGTGTTGTCCTATAAATTACTCTGCAATGCCCGACACTACTCATCGTAACATCAGCCTGAGTTTATCTCTCCCGAGTTATGAGATGACGTAAGAACCTATTATACTTAGATAATACCTCGGCAGCTATGTTCAAGCCTATGATTACATCTATGAGCCATTCAACTCTGAGACTGGCTGATTAGTGATTATTCACTCTTCTAAATTATTGTCCTCCAAGTGACCTAACCGTAGTATGCATGACACATTTTATCTGTCACATGACTTGTACTGTACTGACTCTTAAATGCTAAAATGACTGTAACGAAAAAAATGCAGCAGCTGCTCGTCATCATTCAGAAATAGATTTGCAGCCAGCTGTGTTCCTTTAAAAATGATCGTATGGCAAAACCTTCGGGGATAATAAAACTGTTTATGGTGCACGTGATTTATAGCATCTGTTTAAATATTTTCAGGTTTTATTTTAATGTTACATAATTATACGGTGCAACGTTTTACCTAGAAGCGTATACAACAATCCTGCAGAGAAGCAGCTATTTTCACAACAGTTACAATGCTCTGTAGTCTATACTGTATTACAGACGTATAAAATGTACCATTATTACACCTCATTACAACTAATTAATACAGTAAAACCAGTCAAGTTGGACACCTTAATAATTTGACCACCTCTCTATGTTGGACATTATTTTTGGAACCGTCAAAAAGCATAACCCTTGCAATGTAGCTATAGGTTGGACATCTCTCTATCTTGGAAGTTGGACACTTTTTTTCCTCTTAAGCTGGACATATAAAGTACATAATTTTCCCATTTACGAATGTGCATTATTGTCAACCATGCTGAGGTGTGAATGCATTTCGTGAACTAGCATGCTGAGTCATTTTATCGCAGCAAGAAGACATTATACCGCACACAGTGTAAAGTCAGATTGGCAGCTTGTGTGCACAAACTATTCATTTGAGCACTGAGCACACGGAGGTATTGAATCGAGTCGCTATTAACCGCAAGTTACTCCAGAGAAGTTGCCTTTCTGCATAATAATTAAACCGCGGAGGAAAACCAAATACTGCAGTTCCGAAGTGGACATCAAAATGGAAACAGACTGCTCGATTCACCTGTCAAAAGTTGGGTAGCAACTGATCTCCCCCAAAAAATAATTTCCAGGTAGAAATTCCACTCCGAAAAGACCGAAAAATTCGGGAATATCAAAGAATGACACGCAAAAATATATTTTTTAAATAAAATTAAAAATTAAGTAAACATTATTAATCGCGCAACTCTTTCAGTTTAAAATGTGGCTGCTGGGTCTCTTCTCCGTAAGATAACACTGGCAGTTATTTTTTTTAAATTTTTATTCTTAACATCACATGTATCATTCAAGATAATACTTGCAGTATTTTCATTAAGGGATAACAAGTAATATCTTACAATACCGTCTTTTTAAATGTGTAATATTTAATCATATATCCACTTGATAATAAACCAATTCCTGTAACTTTTTGTATCTTTATTTTAACAATAGGCTTGTGGTAAGTTGTTACAGTATCGACTGATCTGCCCCCAATAATTCACGTGTCCAATGTCTGACAAAGTGCAGCTGTGTACATCCATCTGTTCTAACTTGCTGACATGAGAGTTCCAATAAATTCTGTCCGCGGCAGCACTGACTAGGATGAAGGCTTGGCTTGTTCCCATCTAAAGCGCAATCTAGACATAATTGACCGGTATGACTACACAGAAATTACCAACTCAAGGATCAGCAAGAATATTACGTACGTATTTAACAAATCATTTATTTCGATGATATTGCCAAAATGATGTCGCCTTGACCACTACACCAAAAAAGCCACCAGCAAACATGCTGTGCTTTTCGGCCTATAGTAGGCTATTTTGAATTATTTTTTGATTATTAAGGCGGGGTGGTACTGTGACCACCCCTTTCCGCAAAAATTATTTTTGAAAGTGAGTTGGAGATGAGGTCCTGAAGACGGTGCTTGTAGACCAGGCTGCCAGGACGACGATCCGGTGGATGACAATCAACCCATTGAAATCTGGTACATGTCATCACAGAAACGACTTACCTCGAAGCTGGAAGTGCTCTGTTGAAAAGGCCATTACATTTTAACATCTCACTTTTGCAGTGATTCCACTAATTTAACGGTGGTCATCGATTACGGCGGGATAATTTGTACGGAAAAAAAACTTGTTGAACTATTTCAAATTGGCGTTAATTAAAATTTTGATAGCTCTGTCATACGATGGTGCATCAGTCGCGACATCTGTCCGCCGGTAGTCTTTCGGAAGGAGCACTGTTGCCAAATGTTATTCCTGCTCATCTGGCAACCTCTTCCAAGCTGTGCGTATAGTATACTTCCAGGGGCTTCACTTTGTGTAATGTAAAGATTGTCCAACAGATGGCAGGATGATAGGGAGTTACGAACGAAATACACTTGTCCTGTTGCCCTTATATGTGGCAAAGTGCGATATGTATGTAATAAAATTAATGTAATTACCATGCAAGGAACTAATAGAGACTACTGAGCATCGTCTGATGGTAACACAATAATTTTGACCGAAGAGTGTCAATTGGGTACGTTTTGTAGGGCAGGAAATGGTCGTGGTAATACTGGGTAATGGACGGTGTGTCTTCCTCTCACTTGATAGACTTGCGGAGCCGTTTGGCGAGATAATCCTGGCTCTTTTCGCGGCCTGGCTGCCTGAAAGGAAACTAATGAAGGGCCCCCCCTTTGAAAAATCCATTACGGAGACAATGGACCCTAATACTGTCGTATGTCGCCCAAATTAAGTGCAAAAGTGCATCGAATGTTTGTGTCTCTCCAGAAGAGGTTAACCGTTAGAAACACTAAAAAAGTGTCTCCGGAATATAATCTTTCTCATATTGAGTAATTGCCAGGAGTAACTTTTCAAGCTGCGGAATAATATTGAAAACCGTTATTTTCTTTCTAACTCTCAAACCACGCGCGTGAACATGAAATAATTAGAAAGCAAGTAAGCAGAGAGGGGCCATTACCATTCCCATCAAGAGGGACAATTTTCCACACTTTTTTCTAACCATTATTAGCCCTCCCCCCCTCAACATAATAAATCAGGGAAATGAGACACGAGGACTTAATAAGAAGCGGGTGCAATTTGCAATGTAAATCGACGTCTTCAGGGGTCCTTCCAATTGGAATTCTGCGGAGATTTTGCCGCTCTAATATTGTCTCTTCTCTCGAAGCAACAAGGCTGTGATCGATACACAGAGGTTATTCACTGCGAAAGAAAAAAAAAAGCCTGGTGAACACTGGAAGAGACGAAACAGAAGTCTTAGTTGCCTTATGGCGAGTATTTCTCTGCAGCGAAAAAAAATGTATCCTTCTAGTACTTCAGTAGGAAGTCAATGCATCGGACAGGTGAGTACGAAAAAGCACGTCGTCAACTCATAGCATCCCGTGAGATTATAAACTCATTAGCAGGAAGCGTGATGGCGGGAAGAAGAGTAATTAAGGCTGGAGACGCCTCCAGCGGACGATAATCTCATGATGGATGGATTGTTGGCTCCTTCTCTGCCCAACTTTCTCTCCCGCACTCTCTGCCCCCTTATGCCAATGATTTTTTTAAACATCTCTCTAGAGGTGTTAGGTGGGGTGGAGAAATCGACCCCCACATACCCTCATCATATGTCTTATCTCAGCCGAACAAGCTTTGGCAAAGAGAATTTTCTTCCAGCTGGGATTTAATGCTATAGTAGAGAGGGATTAATTTTACATATGTCATATGTCATATGTCATATGTCATATGTCATATATTTCTAACCCTGTTCTCCCCTGTGTACTGACCCATACACTCCCGCCTCCTGGCGGGAGCAGGAAATAAAAGGCAGTCTAGTGAAAGCCAGCGATGCGTGCAGACGTTGATTTGCTTGCTCCCTCCCCCTACGTTCCTGCCCGGATCTGTGACCACCCCGGATCACATATACGACATACTGGCGACGAGGACGG
>JYFJ02008426.1:0-12410 GCA_000934665.2 Catajapyx aquilonaris
TCCGCCCCATTATATTACGATGCACCTACTTCAAGGATAGAGAGGCCTTGTTGTCAAATGCAGCTAAGCTACGCAGCACTAGCATCGTGATGACGGAAGACTTTTCGAGAAACACCCGAGACATCCGAAGGCAACTTCTCCCGTACGTAAAGAGGGCGAAGGAAGGAGGGAGGCCGGCGACCCTGAGAAAAGACCGAGCTAAAATCGCCGGTCGTTTCTACACCCTGGAACAACTACGCAAGGAGCACATGGAAGGAGGTGATGAAGGTCCAGAACTGCAGGGGGAAACATGCTATGGCCGACGTCACTTTGAGGCGGATGGAGCAGGAGCAGCAAGAAGAGTGCGTGATCAAACGGAGCAGCAGAAGCGAGCAGCCTCAAGCTCCCCGCAGGGTCAACAACCTGACAAGCAGTTGAAGGCAGTGGGTGACCGTGCACAGGTGGCCACAACAGATGAAGATTAAAGGTGCGTCGAGACAACTCACAGCTTAGGAAGGCAGCAGCGTAAAGTCCGTTACACCGACAAATCAACTTGTAGTGCATCGTCAGTTTACCAAGAAGCAGAAAACCTCGGCAGTGCTAGTGAGTTAACCCAAACAGAGGAGGAGCCAAGTGTAGAGGCTCCTAAATGTGGTGCGGTGGTGTCAAAGTGTAATGTGAGGGATGAAATTGACTTTGGGGTGGTAGTTTGGAATGTAGCGGGTTTGGGAGTGTTAAGTGCCCTCCAAAAATGTCAAGAAGAGTCGAAGGAGCTGGAAATATTTGGAGCAGTGGAGACGTGGGACATGTCCGGCAAGATCCCCAGAATTGGTACAGAATGGTCTTATTTCAGTGTCCAATCAACCCGCACAGCCAAGGTGGGCAGGTCAAAGGGAGGGCTGGCGTTGCTGATTAAATCAAACAGGAACCCGACTCTTAAAAGCACCACGCCTATGTTTATATTTGTAGAATTGGAAGTTCCGTTTTCTCAAAAGTTGATTTTTGGGTTAGTGTATATTGCTCCCTCAATGAATTATGATAGTGCATTAGACCAATTAGAGATGACTGTAATCCCGTGGCTAGAACAAGGATATGATGTGATGTTAGCAGGAGATTTCAATGCAAGAATAGGGGGTGAATCTCAAAATTTGTATCTGGAATTGGAAGAAACTGGATGGATAAATAATCCAAAAAAATCAAGAGACACAATAGTAAATACAAAAGGGAAAAAATTATTACAGTTTATGGACAGGGTTTCACTACTGATATTAAATGGAGTATCGAAGTCTGATGCGGAGGGCCAATTCACATATTGTTCATCTAATGCAAGTACGGTTACAGATTACGCCATGGTCTCGCAGGGGTTGTTGAAGAGTGTGTTAGATTTAAAAGTAATGGAAATTTTGGGGTCGGATCACTTTCCGGTTTACGTTAGCTGTTTGGTACAGGAGCCGGGGGTGGAACGAAGGCGTGCCTCGAGAGTAGTCTTGGACTGGAATAAATTGGAACAGTCCAAAACGGAAGTAGAACAACGGGTAACAGTTCTGAGCAAGGAACTACTCAATATAGGAGTGGAAGCCCAGGGACTGGCCGGACGAATGACAAGAGGGTTGCAAGAGATTTTAAAAGATAGAGGAATATTAAAGGAAATTAAAGCCACAAGTGGAAAGTTAATGAAACCAGTCAACCCTTGGTTCGACGAAACCCTAAAAAAGCATAAAAAAGTAGTTTTGAAATCAATGCGAAAATGGAAGGCAAACCCGACGGACGATCTGCGAAGGGAATACAGAACAAGCGCCAAACAATATAAGAAGTTTTTGAGGGCGAATGAAAAGCTTTATTATAATGTTACACTGCAAAATATGTTAGCAACGAAAAATTCTGCGGAGTTTTGGACCTTAGTTAAGAGATACAAAAGAGACGGAAAAAGGATTTCAGTATTAGAAGAACAAATCTGGTTAGATCATCTCCAAATATGGCATGAACCGAGAGCCCAAATAGCTCCAATAAGTCGGGTTAATGGCTACTCTATACTAAAATTAGATGAGCCCATAACGATAATAGAGTTACAGCGGGCGTTAGAACTTCTGAAAAATAAGAAAGCCGGCGGACCCGACAAACTACCCAATGAATTATATAAACTGTCATCGAATGAACTGAGGGGATTAATAGTGAAAGTTTTTAATCAAATATTGGAATCAGGTATACTGCCAGCTGATTGGACCTCGCTCACGGTAATCCCAATATATAAGGCGGGCCTCACCTCGAACCCTGAGAATTATCGCCCAATAGCGCTTTTAAACAACATTTTGAAACTGTTTACTTCAGTTCTGGAAAAGAGGTTGCGAGATTGGGCAGAAGAAAGAGACATTTTCCCAGAAAACCAAGCAGGATTCAGAAGGAATAGAGGATGCCAAGATCATATAATGGTGCTCACACTCCTGGTACAAAAATATACAATGAAAAAAAGAGGCAAACTTTACGCATTATTTATTGATCTGGCCAAGGCATTTGACTCGGTGGAGCATAATAAGTTGTTCTCCAAACTGATAAAGTTAGGGGTTAGCCCGAGTAGACTGATGTGCTGTATTCAATCTTTGTACAACTCAGCAAATATAACGGCACAGGCAGGAAATCGCTCGATACCAATCACCCGGGGAGTCCTCCAAGGTGACCCTCTGAGTCCATTAATGTTTAACTTATATCTGTCGGACTTGGGAGGAGTATTTGAATCGAAGGGAATATCTGGTGTAAGATTTAATGATAAGGATCCAGAAATTAACTTTCTCCAATTCGCGGACGATCTGGTGATCTTAGCAAGCAACCCTCTCGAGATAAGGAAAAGTATAATAGCCTTGACAGAGTACTTCGACTCAAATGACCTCACACTGAATGTGACGAAGACGAAGGTAGTGGTGTTTAGGAAGGGAGGACGGGTATCAGCGAAGGATACTTTTTATTGGGATAGGGTAAAGATAGAATCGTCCGCCGATTACAAATATCTGGGTATCCCATTTGCTGCTTCTACAAAATCAGCGAGGGCTACCCAATACTTTGTAAATAAAGGTTTTGCCGCCATAAACTCGCTTTGGCCGCTGTTAGTGAAGTTTCGATTACGAGATATAAGAGTGGCATTGAAACTGTTCGATGCAAAGATAACACCAGCTGTCCTCTACGGATCATGTTTCTGGGCTCTTGACCGCCAAAAGGAAATCGAAAGAGTTCAAACTTACTTCATTAAAAAGTTTTTAACGTTACCTCGAGGCACGGCAGGCTACGCCCGGCTAGAAACAGGTAGAAGACACATAGTGTTGAACATGTTTAAACAGTTACTAGGGTTTCTGACTAAAACTATGCTCCTGTCAGAAGAAAGATGGCCAAAGAGGGCCTTGGAATGGGCAATGGACTCATCAATCGAACCACCATGGGCGAGGCAAGTGAAGGAGTTATTCTGGCAAAGTGGATATTCATGGGTGGAATGGCTGAAAATGGGAGATTATTCGAATGTCCAAAGTCTAGTCAAAAACTTTATAGTAGCGTCGCAGCAACAGGACTTGATTGATATGGAAGCCTCGACGAGGTATAATTATTATGTTGATCTAGTCCCGGAAAACGGTATAGCGCAATATTTTTTGTACTCACTGCCTCTACCCCAGGTTCGAATGCTGAGTAACCTAAGAAATATGTCTGTGTCTTGTTATATAAAAGAATACAAGCTAACTTTCCCGACGGGAAACAAATGTACTTTGTGCAATCACGACGAAGACTGGTCATGGTACCATCTAATTTACGAATGCCCGTTTGTTAATGCAATAAGGAATAATACTCTTGTTAATTTGCCCTCGCTCCCCCGGCATAAGTGTCATACGTTGTTCAGCCAAATGCCAATACACGCAATTCAAATGTTGTATAAATTTTTTGTATCAGTGACCAATTATTTAAAATTCTGTGATATCAAATTATGATTGTATGCGCAAGGAAGATGTATAATGTAAATGAGAAGTCACCCTATAAACACCAGAGGTGTACACAGGGTTTAATAAACATCATTACTTACTTGATCAGGACAGTCTGGGCTACAACATATCCCATTTTCAGGCAAATCGAACGGAAGGCCACTGGCCCATACATTTTGTGCCATGATCTTTGTACACAAATAGCTCAACCATACCTATAAACAAGTATTCCACCACTTTTCAGCACCGAAGGGTAATTCCAGGGCAAAACGCCCCCTTTTTGCTCAGATTAACACCCTCCATGTTTTGATCTTGATGAAATTTGGCATGCCAGTCCCAAAATTGAGGAGTAAGTAAATACCCAATTTTCAGCGACCCAAGTTCAATAGGTCAAGAGTTATGCCATGGTCAAAATTGAACAAAAAAATCAAGAACACAGACTCAAAAAATGCCTCATATCTCGGTATGTACATGCTCGACTGCGATATTTCCCATGTCCATGGATTCACACTTGTGTGAGGAGACGATGGATCCATGATTTAAAATCTTAAATGCGGGAAAATAGCCATTTTAGCGAGGTCACGTTTTGTGACCTTTGACCTTGCCCATGTCAATGGGTCAGAATGTGTGAGAATAAACACGAATAACCACATCCCTCCTGTACACACTAGTATAAGTTTAATTTTAGTCCTGCAATGTCTTTTGGACAAACAAAACTCCAGAGTACTACCTTGTCATGGAAATCGTCAATGGCAGTAAGGTCGAGATTGCACACAAGTCTCCTGCAATCTCAACCTTATTGGTTAGCGGATGGCGTTTTACCCACTGGCAATCCACTCTTCCTGCTGGACATATGAAGATGAAATTAATGGATTGCAGCAGGTTTTATCATTGTGTGGAGCAGCCGCAAAAGATAGTCCTGGTGGAAGCAGACGTTGGAATTAATATCTGAAACTGTTAGTCCAGATCGAATGCATTGCAAATGTTGTACTTCTTTTCTACGAAAGATACACACCAACCTGACTTTTTAATGTACCGGTACTTACATTGGTTGCAATTTACACTGATTTCTGCCTGCGGACAGTTCGTCATGCTGACTGGCAATTTGAATTACTGAACACAGTGGAACACTGTATACACTCTCGTAAACATTGACGTTCTGCACACACAAAACACTAGCACTTGCACTTTGTGCTACTGGCCAGCAACTGGAAAGCAACGCCACTGACAGGCTTCCTACGCGGCCAAGATACACCTGGTCCTATAAACACAAATGGAGCTGCTGCAACAACAGATGAGAAGGCTCCCCATCACCTTTCTTTAGTTTGGTAAAATAGCAAATGAGTAACATTAACATGCACAGTGATGAAAGTACGGCTTTGAACAACCTGTGGAATTACAACCAATTATTGCTACTGCAGCATGAAAGATCTGGATGTATTTTTGTTTCACTTCGTGCATTAGGGGGGTATTTTAAACAAATCCCTTCTTTTTCACTATACAGGGTGAAGGGAACTTGCGGATAATCGCCAGGTAGTACTCACAAAACTGATATAGGGGTGTGCAATTAGTTTTGGGCGCTGTTGCTTAGTTAATGCGTACGGCACCTTTAAAGTGTAGAGGGCCGGATGGTAAAACATGAGGTAGTAATAATAACAATAATAATAATAATAATAATAATAATAATAACAATAACAATAATAATAATAATAATAATAATAATAATAATAATAATAATAATAATTCACACCCCGTTATCAGCCGGCGGCTCCTTAGGGGGGCAGTTCATCCCAATTTTGTTTTGACTGGAATTCTTTGCTTTCATTTTTACTTTGCTTTTTGGGATAGTATAGGGACAGAAGCGGCTGTGGCCATTATGTAGGAAGCAATCCCGGAATTCTCCTGGGGGACCGTGGGAAACCAGAGAAAACCACAGTTAGGACTGCCAGCCCCAGGACTCAAACCCAGGACCTCTTGATTAGCAGTCGAACACCTTATCCACTCCACCAAACTGCTACGGTGTAAAACATGAGGTAAAAATGACAAAGTGCATGGGTGTTGTACCTGGATTCTTATTCTGACGGGATTTGATCCCTTATTCCACATGTGCAATGTGTTACGTACCCAAGGCCGAATTGTTCGGAGGCCCTCGAGCTGACTTTTGCGTCTTTGAAGCTGGCGTAACGGATGTGACGTCACAAAACTTTGAAGACGCCGTACGCATTAACTACGCAACGGCCTGAAACTAACTGCACATCCCTATATTAGTTTAACGAGTACCATCAGTCTACCTGCCGATTATCCTCGAGTTTCCCTTCACCCTGTATGTAGCTTATGTGGGCCCCATAAAAATTTACTGCGTTGACATAAATGCAAACATATGATTGGAAACTGCAGAATTGTGCCCCCGGTAACATATGATGGCATAGTGGGTAGGTGTAAGTGGGTAGAAAAAACCCCATCCTCAAACCAATAAGGTCGAGATTGCAGGAGACTCGTGTGCAATCTCAACCTTACCGCTATTGACGATTTCCATGACACGGTAGTAGTCTGGAATTTTTTTTCGTACATAAGACATTGGGGACTAAAATGAAATTTGCGTAGCTTGAAGTTCTGCCTCCCCTTACCCAAGTATAGTATTTCAACCCTCTTCTATCAGTAGGACACTAATATGTAGCTTGTCCTTGGGTCAAGAAGAAATTCCTATTCAGCCAGCATGATCAGAAATCATCTTAAAATAGCTATGTTACCTTTATGTTGCTCGCCTCTCCTAACGTCATCCTCATCTTCTGGCCAGCCTTTGTTGTCATCATCCAGCCTCCGCACCAGCTCCTCCAATCGGCTCAGCATGGCCTCTGCCTCTGGATGGCCTGGGCAAGACTCCTTCCATGCTCTGGCTGCTGCCATGGCCTCCTGCACCTTCCCCAAGCAGCATAGGGCAAACACTAGCCTCTGCTGTGCCCAGTCCTCCCTGCATCGCAGTTTCATTACCTGATAACAAGTGTCCAGTTACTAGAAGTGCTGCTCGTAAAAACCATCTGGTCAAAGGGTGAAGTACAATTTAGTTTTATGACCCTTACATGGCATCAGCCAGTGCCAATTCGCAAGGCTACAAGTTCCTCAAGTCTGGAGGTGCAGGGGACATTCTACAACTTGAATCATCTCGGACCACAAGAAACTTTTAGTTACAGATCATTCAAATTGGAGCAGTTTTAAAAATATAACACTAGAAAAACCCTCCCTTCGCTCACAGCGCAGGCCAAGAAAACCACTCGCTTTGCTCACTTTTTTCGAGGCCTGCGGCCTGGGGTGTACGCCTTGTTGCTAATGATGCTCATCCAACAATTATCCGCATCACAGACTGCTTACATGCATTTAGAAGTTCATATCAGTTTATACAATAAAATGGCATTTAGGGAGGAATTCCATGCCTACTTGCTCCATTGTACACCACAGCTTTGACCTATGACATTATGCATACTCTAGCTCACAGTTCCTTGCAGTTATCATAAGCAATCCTGCCGGAATGCAATTGGGGAACTGCTCTCGGGAGTATCAGGCCCAAATGGGAATCAGCCACAAGATTACAAATATCAGGGTCTACATCAGGGGTATTGAACTAGTTTATGACAAGGTCCAATATCAAGATGCACGGCAGTGCATCCGCCAAGTCTCAGCCACTTCCACCGCCACTGACCCGCACTACAGCCCCTTCTCTCATTTATTTACTCTTACGTCTCGCGCTGCCGTGTATCTTTACTGGAGCCAATTATTAGCTGATTAGCTTTTGTCAACAATTATAAAGCCAATTGGTTTTACTGACAGTGTTTTGTCCTAACCATTTGTCAGAACCCTTCTAGGCAAGCTGAACAAAATCAATAACAACAATAAAAGCTTGTCTCTCTGAGCTAAATCACCTTTTGACAGTCTGAAACTGCCTCTGAATACAGCCTCTGCTTCAGAAGACATGTTGATCGTCCCCTGAGCAGCCTAACTGCTGCTTCTCTTTCTGAGCTTATGGAGGAGAGGCAGTCAAGGCAGCGGTTGAACAACTGCAAAGCCTCTGCATAGTCCTCCCGCTCCAGCTGGCGGTTGGCCTCTTCCTCCAGCTTCTCACATGCCACGTACCGGTCCATGCCAGAAACAAAGACTCCACACCTTTGTGAGAAAGAAAAGTGAAAAGGTTACACTTACATCTGTACTTAACACATTACAATACAACAAAGTTTGGAAATATGTAAGTTATGCAAGTGAAAAATGATCCCATTCATATATTGAGCCCCACCCTCACTGAAGAGTTTCTTTCCTTTCATTGCAGGTGGTTTTCCTTACATCCACAAAAGAGTGACATCTTTGCCAGATTTATTTTAACTTACTTCTTCAGTGACAGGCAGGAAATATTACCAGTTCTTCTGACAAGTTTATAAAAATGTTTTCCATACCTAGAAACCAAAGACACACATACACCATTAAATGCTTTTTTGGATCAATGGGGCCGTCCAGACGGGCCGACCTTAGCCGCGGCCGGCACCGGCCCCGGCCCCGGCACCGGCTTGCGGAGCCACGGCTGGCCACGGTACCCGTTCAGACGGGCACATATTTTAATAACAGCCACCCTCATTTGTAATAGTGGCCGGTCGTCATGGCAGCGACGAAAAACAAGTGACGCGCAGTATCCGTCGCCAAGGCCAAGCCGTGGCCAAGCAGCGAGCCAACTTCCAGGAAGTCGGCCAACTTGGCAGACTTCTGAGCCGTGGCCGTGCCGTGTGAACCGTCGCGGCCTCGACCAGCCGCGGCTGGCCGCGGCTAAGGTCGGCCCGTCTGGACGGCCCCACTGACATCTGTGAGAACTTACCATTATTACATAAATTGAGCAAAACATTAAGAAAAGCAACTGCTTTACTTATTGACGTGGTTTCTAATGCAGTAGTGGATAGCACTTCAGCTTCAATATAATTATGCAATAAAAGTGAAAATGATTCAACATTTCATTGAGAAGGACAAGAAATTGTGAGGCATGTGATTTCTCTACAGCAGGTCTCTCAGGTTCTCTCAGCTGGAATGTCTTGAGTTATTGCGTTATTATTTTCAGGGCGGCACAGTGGTGTAGTGGCCGGCACCACAGCCTTCCACCTCTGAGGTCGTGAGTTCGATCCCCAGGTTGGACAAAGGATAATTATGTGAATAGCATTTCTATGGGTTCTCTCTGGGTTCCAGTGGATTTTATTGAGACTGTCCCGTTTCCTCCCACAAGCAAATCCCATCATTGCACAGGCAATTTATTAAAGCAGGTCATTGAAGAGATGCAGAAAAGATGATCCCTAAAAAGACCCAAGTATCAGGGGTAGCCATATTTTTCTAGCTGTATTTGTAAGTGATCGATGTTGGTTTGTTTCACCTTATACAGGGTGAAGGAATATATTTTGGAGCCCAATAGCCAGGTAGATCAATAGCACTCGCAAAACTTATATAATAATAATAATAATAATAATAATAATAATAATAATAATAATAATAATAATAATAATAATAATAATAATAATAATAATAATAATAATAATAATAATAATCCTTGGGTAGTGCCTGACCCTATATAGGGTATGCGGCACGGACCTTTATTATACTTGAAGTACAATGCAGTACAATGCTGGAACCTTGAGCGAATCGCCCGGGCCCACGGGCAGGATGACAGGAGGGGATGTGCAAGGTGCAGTGCAATGTCTTAATCGTGGCCATTTTTAGTGAACTCCCCCGGGTGGTTTAGTCTGTAGGAAATATCACCCGAAACGAAGCCAGAGGTGACCCAATGAACTCTGCACGAGATGAAGGGGGTGTCCCCGGGCTGGGATCGAACCCGGGACCTTAACATCCGTGGGCGCATACGTTACCGCAGCACCACTCCGCCTCCCCACTCGCAAAACTTATATACAGGGTGGACAAACTTCAAGTGTCGTTTTATAACGGCTATTAATAGAAGCGCTTTACGATTGATGTAGCAGCGACGTGTAAAATGGCCCACTTCAGCGCCATCGAAAATATTAGCTGCCAATAGCAGTATACATGTAATGAACCCTGTGCAACCACATGCGGCACCAATGCCAATCTGGTGCCTTGGGCGTCACCCATTTCACCCAGGCGCATCGCAGGTCATGTGTGCACCTCCTTTTTTCCAGGTCAACCCAGCAGCAGGGTTGATTACATGTGTGCTGCTATTGGCAGCTAATATTTTCGATGGCACCGAAGTGGGACATTTTACACGTCGCTGCTACCTCATCGCAAAATCACTGCTATTAATCGCCGTTATAAAAGAATAAAACGACACTTGAAGTTGGTCCACCCTGTAGATATGTGCAAGTAGTTTTTGGCACTGTTGCATAGTTAATGCATATGGGGCCTTTAAAGTGTAGAGTGTCAGATGGTAGGATATGAGGTAAACAATGACAAAGTGTACGGGTGTCGCACCCCGGATTCTTACGTTGATGGGATTTGATCACCTATTGCAAATGGACAATGAGTTACACGACCTATGGCTGGATTATTCGTAGGCCCTTGAGCTGACTTTTGCTTCTTTGAAACTCGCAGGAGCGGATGTGACATCACAAAACTTTAAAGGCGGCATACACTATGCAACAGTGCCCAAAACTAATTGCACATCCCTAGATATTAGTTTTGCAAGTACTATCAGTCTACCTGGTGATTGGGCGCAAAAATTCCGTCGCCCTGCATATCTTACCCCTTCATTTCTGTGCACTCTGATTGGTTGCCAAATCCTTTGGAGCTGTGGCTCCCTCACTCCTGCAATCGTTCTCTTTTTGATAGGTTATGTGATATCACAGCTTCCATTTAATTTTTCCTATGCATATGGATTTATGTAGGCCCTGCAGGTAAGTCATTGGTGATGTGACTGTTGAAGCTGTGCACAGTAAGCATTCGTAATCACTGCAACCGCATTTAGCCATTCACTAACAGGATAGTCTCACAAAATGCCATTCCTTGCTTCTCAATATTGCCATTAGATGGTAAGACAAATAGGTAAGTTGAGTTTTGCAGTGGAGTCTTTTGCTGTGAAAAGAGGGCATCTGTCTCAGGGCAGGAGCCTAACAAGGTTTCAAACATCACTGCCTAACTTGAATTTCATGTTCTTATACTTTACGTAACAAATATGAGTGTTTGAAGACATACACAGGACAAATGTTTTTTCCATGTCATAAATTATCAACCTTCATAATTATCCTGTTGACCTTCCCTTCACACTCACTTGTCAGTACTTTCTCTGTGAGCAACAGGGTGACATGGCATTGAAGACACTGTCCATCCTGGTGGAACCATAATTGGAAATCCTCTCCTGCAGCTGCAGGACATTTTTTTGAGGCTTATTCATGGCCAGCCAAATAAGTAGAACACTCCATGCCTAACTTGTATGCCCTTGCCTACTTATCCGAATGCTTCAAAACACTTTATTCATTTAAAAAAAGCATGTAACACTTTTTGACTCAAATCGGACACTATGAATGTGGTAACTGAATTTTGTAAATGTCAAACTATTTCCTACAGAAACACAAAGCAGGGTTTACCTCAAAGTGAAATTCGTTATTCAAAATCAGTCCTCAAAATGTCTCCTTTTATCTTTTCACCTGCAGCCAAACATGCAAGAGCTTTTCCTGCACTTTCAGAACACATTCTCTCAAAGCGACACAGCAATCCAGACTTGTCCACTTAATTTCACTGCCGTATAGAGCAGTATAATATGACAGAAAATTGCAGGAGATGAAGGAGGTGAAGTACTTGCATAATTATGTCCTTGAGTGTAAACCTCAGTAAAAGTCAAACCAATCACACTTGGCAATCAGAAATTTCATGACTACAAAGCACTCTTCTCCCACAACAATCACATTGCCTAATATGCCAAAACTGCAAGGAAGTAGATCAGGGGTATTCAACTAGTTTCTGACAAGGTCCAGTATTTACCTTTCCTGGGCCATTGAAGGTCCGGACCCCCCCCCCCCTCCCCCAGGATAAAAATATATAGATTTTATATGGTACCACAGGGTTCATATTCGAAAATATAAACATGTGCAGCAAGGGTAGGAGAACCTATCAAGACAGGGCATATTAAGACAATGTCGCCCTTTATGATATCCTGTACAGGCGTTAGGCAGAAGAATTTCGGAGGGGGGCCCATTTTGTAGGCAAAAGGTGAACAAGCCGTAAAGGGCGGGGAACGAGCCCGCCGCAGGCAAATTTTTTTGGGGTGAGGTGATGAGCTTAGGTGAGATGTGGGAGATTTGAATGGGTGAGTATTTGATGAAATTGGTAGCACTTTTTCCCCAAAAAATCATAAATTAGTAATTTATCATGCTATTTCAAACTGTCCTGTATATTGTCGCGGTCCGGACAAAATTGCGTCGCGGTCCGCCAGTTGAATATCCCGGCTTTAGGAGCTGCCTTTGTAAAAGGGGAGTAGAATGATCTACT
>KZ539811.1:806-12404 GCA_000934665.2 Catajapyx aquilonaris
CCCCCATTCCTCAACAAAATGTCATGTAGTTCCTTCTTACTTTGCATTGCATTGCATTGGTTGGGAATTGAGGAAAATCCTACATGATTGTTGGGATATTAATGGTATACCAAAGGCAAATGCTTCATGGCCATTAACCAGGAGCAAATTGCTCTAGATGTTTGGAGCTGCAAGATGCCAAAGAATTTTCAGGTCTCTTCCACAACTACACAGGAATGTTACCAGAAGTAGGTATGGATGATGGAATAATGGTATAAAGTATAAACAATTACACTGTTGGCATTATTATCAAACATTTAAAAATGTTGGCATTTTTAAAACGCTTGCTGTCATTTATTTTGAAGGAAAGTGTCACATTGAGTTATGCATGACCATATATTATGAACATCCCTGGATACAGGGACACTTATTGCTGAAAAGGTTCCTAATGGGTTAAAACAAAAGCTGTACCGATATGTCCTGACAGTTATGTCTTGGGTGACCATGCCTTTTTTATTAAAAATGCCCGTATGGCCAAGCAATTTTAATTTAAAGTAAAATTTCATAAAGTGTTTGTTCCACGTAGTCACTAAGTAAATGGAAATGTCATAGACTGGATTTGCCACATGGCCCTATATAGTACCACTTTGCAAAATAATTAATAACCTGTACAAATGCCTTTGTTAATATCACACCAATCCTGCTGGATTTTTCTGCATTTCCCAACAAATGCTAGGCAACAAGTAACTACATGGGACTTTAAAGGCAGTTCCATCCCCAGATGTAACTTCATGCAAAGAATAGTATAGTTGCATTTTCAAAGAGATGGCAACAATGCCTTTCCAACATAAACAAATGGACAGGAACTCGATTATATCACCTAAGAAATGATTGGATGTGGGGTCTGATGCTGGAAATTCTCCGCACTCACGCACAGTCGCACACCTTTTAAAAAATAACCCCAAACAACGTTACCGTACCGTATGTTTGCAGACAACCATTGAAAATTTGGTCAAATTAAACAAATGCAATTGAACCTGTTTCAGCTGTCACAGGAGAAATTCGGAGTTGTGTCGCGCCAGTGTGTGCACCCACATGCATTTAAAAAAATAGTGGTTCCTGGTTCATACATTAAACGATGAATTTGAAAACAAATTTAAACAAAGAATGTAGAGGGGATGACTGTAGGGAATACCTTCTCCATTTTACAATTGGATCAGGCTAGTGTGAACTTGCTTTTTAATCCTTAAAAAATGACATTTTCAAATTCACACAATTTACAAAAATATGCAAACAAAATAATGAAAACAAAGAGATTTGGGGTTAATTGTACATTTTTTACAAATGGGTCAGTCCAGGTTCACCAGAGTCACTATAGATCCTCAACAAAACATGGGTTTACCACAGTGGTTTTCAACCGGTGGGTTTTGACCTGCAACCGGGTTGTTCGGGTTGAAAGGGTTGCGAGGTGTTGCGAGCCTTGGTTCAACTTTTATTTTTGCAATTTCTGTATCAATTGAACAATTTTTGCGGTCGTACAGAGTGTATGGTTTCTGGAAATGGCGCAGTTGTAGGAGGGCCAGGGGGGGGGGGGGGGGGNGTCGCGCATTTATGGAAACATGTTTAGGGGGTCGGCATTGGTAAAAGGTTGGAAACCACTGGTTTACTAGGACATTACCCCAGACAATTTCTTCTCTCGAATTTTGACAGGTTCACCTGTACAGCACTTGGTATACAGTATAAGCCTCTTACCAGTTGAGTAGGTGTGCTAAGCCTCACAAAAAAGAGCACTAAAAATTGGAATTTGCAACTTGTATTCCACGTGATTCAACCCTGAGCTGCTGTACCACTGTGCCACCCTCAGTTATAATAGTTTACAGCCCATCTCTGATGTCATTCCCACTATAGTCAATTATCATTACTCTACCCTCCTGAGACCCAAGAAAAACTGGGTTACAAAATGTCAGTTCCCATTACATTTTCTGAACATTTTGCCAATAAGAAACGAGAAAAAAATTATAGTTGTAAAATATTGGCCAAAACCACATCAAAAAAACAATGTCCTTCTATGTCACAGGGCTATTCAACTGGCGGACCGCGGTCCGCATCCGGACCGCGACATAATTTTGTCTGGACGGCGACGATATACAGGACAGTTTGAAATAGCATTAGAAATTACTAATTCATGTTTTTTTTGGACAATTAAAGATAAATAGGAAATTAACTTTCAAGGCCAAAACTTCAGGTATGTGGCTTGCTCCTTCCCTTATTCTCAGCTCCTAACATGTTACCTCACTATTCTAGATTTGAGATCTGAACTGTAGTGCAAAGCACACTTGTGGGTGTATAGATACAGGCAGGTGCAGAAAAGTTACTCTCCATTCAGCGAAAAAGCCCTTTTTTCGAATGTCCATTTAAATGGACATTTGGTCTCAGGAGGCTACATTGAATGGATTTTCCTGTAAATTGCATGTGAAGTTTGGTTTTAAAAACTCATTATTTTATGTTAATTTCTTTGCAGGTTATTACAAATAATCTGAACCCATATATGAGGATAGCATGGCGAAGGACGAGAAGTCTCCTGCTGGTCAAGGAAAAGGAAGCGTAATTGTGGTATCTGGGGGTAAGATATGTGAACGCCTACAGCCCATTTTCTCAATAAGAAACACCAGGGAAAGTCAAAATTTACATGACTGACTATTGCAGGTGCACCTTTTCACGTGCATCTCACAATGGGGAAGACTACTGCTGTGGCCATTCTGGGATTGGCAAAAAGCAAGAATTCAGCCCCAGCAGCCGCTCCTAAAAAAGCCAACCCCAAATGAAAAGATGGCAGTTGATTAAGTAGGTTTAGAAGTTATGGGAACAATCTTGGGAGCACCATCTTGAGTTAAAAAACCTTCAATGATGTTTCTGCCATATGCATACCAGGGAATTAAGGAGGCTATTCAAGCTTTTTTTTGTTTTTACCCCATTATGTGGGGACATTAGAACCCCTTTCATGGTGGCTGTTACATTCCATTGATACATACCCTGCCTGTAACAAGGGGGAAGTCCTTGCAGTGTTGACATTCACACACCCAACACCCAATAAATAAACAGCCCAACACCCATAACCACCCATCACTTCAGTTGTCCAGATGTCATGGTGGGGTAAGGATTTAGCCAGGGTTGCAGGGTTACAACATTGCTGGTTTTGTCTTAAACCTTAGGGTTACCATTATTATTAATTGTTGCACAGTCATTAATAACACTGGCAACACTGGGGTAGTATAGGAGGAGTTCATGTGCATGTTCACTTTGAGTTGTTTTTATATGTTGAACTGATTGTAATGTGACTCAGTGAGTTATAATGTTACTCTCTCTTTGTTGCAGACTGAACCATCAGGAAAAACAGAGTCCTTTTTCCCCCATACTACATCCTACTACTACATCATGGCCAAAGAAAGAAAATCATGTTGGCAAGAGGGATGTGGCTTTTTTTAAACAAATTTGCTTTTATTAATTTTTCTCTAATTGTGGATTGGTTTGAGCTTTTTATTTAACGTAAATAAATTCAAGATGGAATATAATGAAACATTTCGTGTTTGATTTGGTTGCATACTAACTTGGTGATATTTACAGTCAATTTTTAATGTTACACTAGTTGAGTATTGTTCCAGAATTATGAACCTTGAGGATTGTGATGACCTGGTGATGACTATACACATATAAGGATTAGTTCCACCTTTGCATTAATGCTGAGCAATACAAATGAGATTCAAGCAGCTCTTCAGGTCTCTCAGTTCATCCAAGTTCTAGGCCCCACACCAATGACCACAATCATGTTGCTCAAGCAGCAAAATATATTATATTGGGGAGTCAAACAGTAGCCCACTTTTTCAGTTAGTGGTTGGAGCTTCTTTCATTTTAATGGTTGGTTCATTGTCACTTTCATTACTTCAAGTGCTGTTCATTCAGTCTTTGACATGGTTAAACTGCGCCAGGCCATTTTGATTGGGTCAATCATAGCTTAATCTCAATTTTTAAGATGATTAATATTGCTGGGGATTTTGCACACAAGATGCACCATTGCCATCAAGTGAGAAGCCACTCAGCACTGTTGCTGCTCATGGCATGTTGGTGGCATGATGTGCACTTGGAAGCTTGGAAGTTGCCAGATTGTGGGGATACTGCCAATGTGCCACTCAAGTCCTCTCTCTGGAACTGGTCCTAAGACCCTCCCTATTTAAGTCTGCTGGGGAAGGTGTGGTTGCCGAGATGGTAACGTCTCAGCTTGCTGAGTGAAAGGTCCCAGGTTCAATCCCCGCCTGGGAGTTCCCTTTCACCTGTGTCAGGAGGGTCTCTGACCTGTACCTTTGCAGGTGTCTGGCAACCTAACCTCCTGGGGGATTGCTCATGACCCAACCTTGAGACATTGCACTTGCACCCATGTCCCCTCCCCAAAAATACCTATCCTCTTCCATTGTCCTGTTTCCTTGCACCGAAGATTGAAGAAAAAGTACAAGAAAATTGATGGTGGTGTACAGTGCGTACCACCCCCCAACAAGGCCTGTGTAGGCCTATCACAGGGTAAAATTTAAAAAAAATAATCTCAGTCTGCCCCTTCCTCAGTAACTGCATACTACCTTGACCTCCACAGTTTTTTAAATCTGCCATGTCTTGAGGAAAAAAGCACTATCTACAAAATTAGTCAGGATGAAAGTTTCATGCAGGCCCCGCACCCATCCCTCATGGCCCACAGGCTTTTGTTCCTGGAGATGGAAGTAATTGGCAGGCTTTATGTCAAGCCTACGCAGAGGCAAAACTATGGTACTGTTCATGCAGCCAGATAATAGCTCAATGATGTCATTTCTTTTCTTAGACTGCATGCATAAATACTCGCATGTAAATAAATCTCAGTAGCATGGTACTGTGTAGTATGAAGCTTCATCTTCTGAATCCCTTATTCAGGGTGATATAAATTATACTGTATGTGGCTGTTGTCACTAATATAGGCAGAGATGCATTGTAAGGAGCACTTGTATAACATGGCTCCCAGCTGCAACGTAGGGCAACATTGTGGTGTGTAATGGTTAATGCCAAGCCTTCCAAGTACCAGACAGCATCGATCCTCCGGTCGAACACAGGACCTTTACATATGGCAAGAGTTTTGGGAGGTTCTTTTTTTTGTGTGGTTATTCCTGAGGTTGTCTTGTTTTCTTGCATAGCCCAAAAAACTTTTTGTCCCTCACACCATCCCCTACATTCCATGCCATTAGTTTCCATGGTTTTCCCTCAGTAAACCAAACAAATCATGGATACAACTTGCTTCTATTATTAAGAACATCTTCAACCAAAAAATTATCAAGATACACTACCAAATAAATCCTGGAAGGCATCCTTTGTAATGCACTGTACATGGCAGTAAGGTTTTGGAGTTCTTGAGTGAAAACCTTGTATCATACCATTAAAAGTCTAATTCTCTACTTCGAAAGTTTCTCCGTCAACACTCATCACTAGGTAGCAGTAACCATAGATTTTCACATTCACAGTTCAACAATTAGTGAACATGTACTAGCGGTCAGAAAGGGTAGGACCCACGTCAATGGAGGCGAGACATGCGATGGTCATAGCGCCCTGGTGGACTTTTCCAGCGCGGTGACTCATCACCTACGTGTATGTAGTACTACTTTCCCCCTGAGAGCAGCAGTAGTGTGCAGAGGGACAGTCTATGGCTGTATGCGCCAACTGGTAGGGGCCTATATCGTTCAACTTCCAAGTTAGGGGGTGGACCAAGCAGTGTTGCCAAAATTTGGCACCGGTCCACTACTAGTGTATAAGTAAATAGTACGTTACCATCTGATAAACTTACAATCATAACATATGTAGGACAGAGCATGGTTGATTACATTTTTGTGTCCTTGGATCTTCTTGTGTTCATGGTTTTTCGTGTTCATGCTCTTCAAATTCAGACCATTCTATGGTTGGATCAGAGGTGTTTGCTTTTGCCCCAGAACCGGCAATAAGTATTTTCCAATTATTATTATAAGCAGTTTGTGCCCGATGCTGGCTTTGACTTCTTATTGTCTATTGGATCATAGACTTCTGGTCCAAAAATATTTAACCACCTGAAATTAGATGCATATGGCTGTATTTTTGAAAGAACATAATTATATTCATCACCTTCTTCTGGAACTTTAAAAAAAACGTAAACCATATTTGCCTAGCACATGTCACATCAGGTAATCCCCTGTGTGTCTGTGACTAATTGGTACAATGTCAAATGGGTAAGTTATATATCAGCGAGTTGCACAAATCTTGGCCTAACTCATTTTCTCCGGATAGTCAACATCAGTATATCCAATGTCGAGCACAATATCAAAATCTTTTTGCTACGAAAATATACATATTTTGGTGTGCCTAATACACTACAGATGCTATTTACGTCCTGAAACTTCTACCTTTTGCAGACTCTGAACTGAACTGAACTGAACTGAATGGCTTTATTTATTTTAGTTGGTCGGCCTGTAGCAACGGTCACTTTGCCGACCAAATACAAATACAACACATCTCAAGACTTCTATACAAATACAAATACAACACATCTCAAGACTTCTATACAAATACAAATACACCACATCTCAACACTTCTACCGCTCGTCTTGCTTCTACACAATCATTCTTTTGAATACACCAAAATAATAATAATAATAATAATAATAATAATAATAATAATAATAATAATAATAATAATAATAATTTTAAAAATCTCAATACAAATACAACACATCTCAACACTTATACACAATCATTTAAACAAACCAAAAGCATCATCATCATCATAATTTTAAAAAACAAAACATCATCTAAAGAAATTAATTTTACGGCTATATGCACCGTGTTGTGACTTGTGAGAAGTTGTGAATCATTCATTTTTAGTTAACCCTGGAACCGTGCCGTGGGGTCATTTTGGACCCCAAGGAAAAAAAAATGCGTTGAAATGATCATGACAATGAACTTTTGCCATTTTTTTTTACAGTAGTATATATGAGGAAGTGCAGGTTTATTTTGAATTAGCGATCATTTTAGGCATTGTTCAAAGAATGATTGCATATAGTCAATACATTGAAAAGTATTATATAAATATTAATAAAAATTCAAATATGGCGTGGGGTCCTAAAAGACCCCACGGCACGGTTGGCGTAATCCTCATCGTAAGCACGGCACGGTTCCAGCTTCCAGGGTTAAATTCCTTGCTACGAATTGCCTGAACAGCAGGAACATGATAATGATCAAAAATTAGGAGACGAAAAATTCTCTTTTAGTTGGCTGTAAAGTACAGTTGCGTCAAAATGAATCGGTTCATACTGTCTTGTAGTGAGTGTACTTGAACGCCCAACAAGGAGGGATAGCGGTGGAACCCAACCTCAGGGTGGAACGTTTCCACTCGTTTCCACTACTTCCGCTGTGGTCTGGATTTTATTTGCGATTTTTTTGCGATTTTAGAACTTATTCTAGTTCCATTACATTTACCACATGCTTTATATGCAAGGTAATTGTAGTAGTGTACCATTTTGCCACAAGCATTAAGCATTAGGCAATGAAGTGCTAGTTTGACTTTCCAGCGAAGTCAGAGGCAGTGCTAAAAGTTCCATCCACAGCAAGTATGCAGAAAGGTACAGTGCCACCCCACATAAGTGTTGTCCGATTGATTGCACTGGTGTAGCCAGTGTACACTCGTGCAGGAAAAAGCGTCCGATTCACCGGGAGCAGCGTGTCCGATTCGCCAGTGTAACTGCACGAGTGCAAGCGGGGGGCTGCACTCGCTGCACCAGTGGAGAAGGTGGGGCAGGCGGTGTAAGGCGCGAAGACGGGCTGGCAAGATGGCGGCGTATATAAGATACGGAGTCGTGTCCGATTCGAGGCCCCAGTGCTGGGTCACACTCGCTGCACTGTGACGTCACCTCCCTACACCGAGTGTAGCCGGTGCAGTGTCAATCGGACAACACTAATGATAGTTGATGCTGTAGCATATCAGACGAGCTTTCAGGTATATCAATGGCAGTGGTAAATTACCTGAAGTAAATGCCTGCATGCTGCCACTGGTATTGAGATATTTAATGCTGGTTGGATGTTTTCTCATTTCTACGTAGGCTAGGCTAATTCATTGTGCAGTAAAGGCCCATACACACAGGCTGTCGATGGTTTTGGTCTTTGGTCGCATCGACGCCGCGGACCAATCAGAGCGGGCCCTCACGGTAACAACACGTCATGGCAGGAGTGGTCATGGTTACTGTGAGGGCCCGCTCTGATTGGTCCGCGGCATCGACGCGACCAAAGACCAAAACCATCGACGGCCTGTGTGTATGGGCCTTAAGGCTGTGAAAGAAAGAGTGAGAGGATGTAGTTATTTTATTATAAATAGGTATAACTAAGCTCTCGTGGGTTTCTCCTCAAGGCCCCTGTGTTGTTTGAGTCAGGACCACGCTGCACAAATAGGATGTCATCACGGGTGGTGACTTTTCCGGTGGAGATTTGGGAGAAGATCCTGGCGCAATGCCCTATGCATGATCTTCTGCTCTACTTTTCTCTAGTCAGTCGCACATGGAGGGACATTATCGCCCGGGAAGGGGTGAGTACATGATGATCCAAACATGGTGAGGAACATATAATATACATAATTTATGTTTTGTTATGGCTTTTATTTACAGTTTATTCCATGGAAAAAACTCTACTATCAGTTGCGTTCTGGGCGAGTGCAGTCCTCCTCGGACCGGATGGAACAAGAATGCTTGTCCCTTAATATTTCAGGTCTGCAGGACTGCCTGCCATCACTCATTCGATATATGGCTACATTTCCCTGCAAGGAAGAGGAGGCAGAGGCGTTTGCCCATCACATCTCTGTCCACCGCCTCTACCCAGCTGCTCTTCTTGCCTTGAGAGAACGGTTCAGTGAGCTGATTGTTCCTTCTGAGATGGGTGAGATGGTCCCACCTTGGAGTTTGGTGGCGATAATATGCATTCTGGCAGAGGAGGTGTGGGACGTGGCAGATATAATGAAGTACCTGATGCGAGCCAGAGAGACTGATATTGTGACAGTTTTGGAAGGCATATACTGCATTACCACTTTTATGTGGTACTTCCAACAAGAATTTGGCCTTCCCTTGAGGTAACTTTGCTTATGGGTTCTAAAACTTGATCTTGTGTGTGACATGTGCATTTGAGAGAATCAGAAAAAAAGAATTCATATGCAGTCTTAAGGCTCAAGGTCATTAACCCCTTTGGCCCCAGGACTCTTTACTCCTGTGTTAAACTATATTTTGAATATTTTAAGATGTAATTCAAATGCATCCCTTTTTCTGCATCCAGTGCAGCATCTCAAAACTTGAGACTGTTGTGAGTGACTGCTCTGACTCAAACTGCCATAGCCATCCAATTCAGCTCATGACTTGGACTTTGAATGTGCTTTCATCCCTTCCATGTCAATAATAATAATAATAATAATAATAATAATAATAATAATAATAATAATAATAATAATAATAATAATAAGATCCGGGTAGTGCTTGGCCTTCTCGGCATGTAGCACGGACCTTTATTTGTATGATGTACATATTTGGAACCTAATTATTGAAGCGCCCGGGCCCACGAGCAGGATGACAGGAGGGGATGTGCAAGGTGCAGTGCAATGTCTTAATGTGGCCATTTTTAGTGAACTCCCCCGGGTGGTTTAGTCTGTAGGAAATACCACCCGAGACGAAGCCCCTTCATCTCGTGCAGAGTTCAGGGTCACCTCTGACCCTGCACTCTGCACGAGATGAAGGGGGTGTCCCCGGGCTGGGATCGAACCCGGGACCTTAACATCCGTGGGGCATACGTTACCGCAGCACCACTCCGCCTCCCCTCTTCCATGTCAATAACAACACTCCAATAGGGTTTTGTACCGTTCAAAATAAATACAGGAGTTCCTGTCTGAATGCTGTTCAGTGAATTGAAATGAAAATTACTCGAGGGCCATTTTAAATTTGACTAACATTCTAATTTGCAAAGTTCTGACCATTAAATTGAATTTCAGGAGACCTCTTTTACGATAATTGTAAAAGTATCACCTAAAAAAGTATACACCTGTTTCCCCAAATCACATTTCCAAATCAACATTTTTATAAGTTTGCGATTCTTGCTAGCGTTCTTTTTTAATTACTCAAACTATGCTGGAAGTGAGTATATTTTAACCCTGAAACCGTGACGTGGGGCCTTTTAGTACCCCAAAGAAATTAAAATGCATTAAAATGATCATTACAATGAACTTTTGCCATTTAAAAAGGTATATAACAGGAAGTACATGTTTAATTTGAATGAGCGATCATTTTAGGCATTGTTCCAAGAATTATTGCATATAGTCAATACATTGACAAATATTATCTAAATATTAATAAAAATTAAAATATGGATGGGGTCCTTAAAGACCCCACGTCACGGTTGCTGTAACTTTCAGGCACGTCACGGTTCCAGGGTTAATAAAGCAACTAGTTTTTGGTCAAGAATTACACTCTGAACTTCTCTTAAATGACCATGTAGTCAATAGTGGCTAATTTTCTTATATTCATCTCACCATGTACAAATTTTTTGTCAGGTTGCATTTTCTGCTGTACTATGCACTCCAAATGTACGAGAGTAGTGGAGTTGTACTACCTGCAGACATCAATCCTAGTTCGATGACTGGAAAAAGGGGAGTAGGCCAACAGACTTTGTTCCAATATGCCTCTTCCTCTACATCAGTGCAATATACACATGAGCAGCTGAGGATTGTGAACCATCAGCTAGGAGCTGGACAAGTAATCAAGGTGAAGATTTAAATCTTTAAATGTGGTGGGGCACGGTGGGCTAGTGGCTATGCTACTGGCTAGCCAAGCGGGAGGTGCGGGGTTGAAATCCTGTCCCCGTCACCTCTGCTTGACTCCTATCGGCCAATCTGGGATGAAGTAATTGTCATAAAGGGCAGATGCCATTGTGGTACTATCATGATGACTTTGTTCAGTTCCCATCACGGTCTTAAAACACTAAGGTCTGGACACTCCCCCTCTTATCGCTTAAAGGGGCTGACGGGGTGGTAATGCAGTGGAAAGCACTGTTAACCTGTTGACGGCGGAGTTTTGGCAGGTTTTTGGGCTGTTTTATTCTTTTTTGTCCAAAATTTGATGTAGGAGTGATATTAACTTCGCGCCAAAATTAATCATTTTAATTCGTGGTGGTCCTACTTAATGTAAAATGCTGGAAAAAATTCATCTACAGGGTGTTCCAGAAAGAATTTTTTAAGAATCGTTTGACTTGCATAACGTCGATAAGCCGAACAAGTTTACTTAGGGCTGCAAAATGAACGCCCGCCTGGAGAGTTGCAGCCGCCAAAGTGTTCACGTTACCTGGGTTACCTGCGGTTTGCGGGAGGGCGCGAAAACGAACACCCTTGCAGGCTGCAAGTCGACCTGCAGATTGCAGACTTGCAGCCACAAGTTGCAGGCAGGTTGAGGGGTCCCGCAAGTGACTTGCAGTCGGTTTTGTAGTGGGGAAATCTTCACTTGGACACTATACTGATCACTTTTGGTCCGGGTACATTTTCGGCGGGAGAGTTCTGAGCGA
>JYFJ02008429.1:0-12413 GCA_000934665.2 Catajapyx aquilonaris
CCCCCCCCCCCCCGCGATCTCTTAGTAATGACCAGGACAATGATGATGATAATGATGACGGTGACAATGACATCGGCCTATATTGTTAAGCAGTTACTTTTGTAAAGTTAATCTTTCAGATGTTTTCAAATGTATCTTCTCCTGATTTTAACCAGTTAAATGGAAGCATATGTATATGCTTCAGGCTCTGAGTTGCAATGAAATCTCAAGATTATGCCATTGGGAGTGGGCCATTTGGAACCATTATAGTGGTGTCTGTGGTCAGTGGTTGATTCTTGATTGAACACTTTTTTATTTGCAGACTAGATCAAGACACTCACTGCATTGGTTTAAAAAGATGTAGCATTCCATCTGACGGAAGCAGTTGATATTTGGGATAATAATTATTATCACACATATCAGCTATTATGAAGCAGTTACTTGTGAACAATAATTATTATTATTGTTCACAAGAAACCACTTCATATTAGCTAAGCAGCTTAGAGCCTCCCAAATAATCACTAACCTGGATAGACAATATTCATTTGGAATAGTACTCAGAATAAAATCCAATAATGGACTTCCCAAAGAAATATGAAGATTTGACATGTGAAACGATAACAGTCACATTTAGGTCGAGAATGAGTTAGGCATGGTGTAATGTAACCCATGACACAGAGTGTCTCTAGAGATCAAGTCAGTTTTCTGATAGAGCAATCACACTCACCTAGATGAATGTTTGTAAAGAATTTATCTTCCATCAGGGTAATGCAATCCACAAAATTCAAACCTTCATATCTCAAAATCAGTCGGATGAGACTGATCATTATGTATTTCTGGTCTTCATATGTATAAAACTTCCAGGGGTTGGATTCATCAAAATGTCGACAGTTGATGAATCCACCCACCGGTATACATGAAAAGCAATTTTTAAAGTTGAAAAGTAGCATTTATACCATCCATTTGAGTCACATTGCAGCATCCATGGTGCTAGAAAAATAGCAACTATACTTGGCATTCAGAAACTCTATAAAATGCCCTTATAATATATCAAGTGTCAGAAGATCTCCAGCGGACTCACCTCACATATCGTCGAGTCTTCCTTGTCTTCGCATGTACTGGCAGGATCTTCCGCTTCTTTATATCCAGCTGCCAAATGCGCAGGTTCTGGTCTCCACCAGTAATAAATAGTTTATCAGAAGTGTTAAGATATTGCAGTACCGTAGCATATCCAGCATAACCCGTGGTAGCCTCCAACCCACACAAGGGCTCCATTGTGAGCAAATCGTACACTATGACATTAGCATCGTCTTTTCCTCCAAGAGAAGCAACATACTTATCCTTGCATGATATTCCCACTGACTCTACGCGGACCCTATGGACTTGATGCGTGCCAGTTTGGCGCCTCTTCTCCCAGTCCCAGATGATCACTGGGGCCTACAGGGGGAAGGATGGAAGGAATGGGATATAAGGTTAGGGCTAGGTCATAAACTGGTCCTCTTCATCTCCCACAAGCCAACATCACCTGAACCAAAAGGTAAGCAATGTGTGAATGCTAGTTGTCAAGAACTGCAGTGGTACTTGTACATGCGCTTGTAATACATTGCTTGGAAAAACCTTGCAGATGGCAGTATGAAAAATATGGTGCGGAGTGGACGAAAGTGAACGCGACTTGAAACATGTGTTGCTATACTGCCGATTCCATTGAACAATCCCCTATGAAATGAACTTGTAAATGAGCTGCTGAACTTCAAATACCGCGGTCATCAATGCGACACCACATGTTTATGAATGAACTATCAGATGCAAACATGGAACTTCTCGCTGCATCCTGCCGTGCTTTGTTAGACAAATTCGCACAACTGAAAGATCCCATACAAAGGTTCTTTTGTCTGACGTATGTGCAATCTAACGCAGTTTGAGAGCCAGAAATGTTATCTTTTGGGCAAAAGACAAATTCTCATTACGCAGAAAAGTTGGAAAGTAATTCACCACCCATCATGATTTGAGGGGTGTGGTGGGAAAAGGTGATAACCCATAAAAGTGTAATTTTTCAGGAGAGTGAATTGAAGTTTGAATTCTCTCCGCAAATCATAGAGAAGAGTGAGGGTTTTGATCTAGTCAATGTGGCCGTCTCGTGCATAATACGTGAACTTTGAGTATACCAAACTGTTCATCATGCCTTTTACAGCATATACTGTATACATGCTTTTTTTTTCTCTCTCTTGAAAACTTTCACGTTGTGGAGTTGGGCCCTTTGGCAAGTGACGTCTTCAATATATTACATGTCCTATAATACTGATTTAAAAACTATGAGCTCATATATGATTGTGGATAAATTAATATTACTCAATTGGTTACACCACCATAAGCATGTGGCCTTTTCGGGGGTTCCTGTTTAATTCACTCTCTTCATTAAATTGCAGAGTTGATCATGGAGTCAGTGGCGGATCCAGGGCGAATCCTTGGAGGTGGGGGGGGGGGGGNGGGGGGGGGGGGGGGGGGGGAGCGGAAGCAGAAGCGACCCCCCCCCCACTTCCCGATTTCCCCCCTGCCTGCTCTATTTATTTCCGCCACAATGGGGAAGTAGCCTTCATTTTGGACACTACATAATAAATTCGCCCATATTGTTTGGATTTTTTTTTGGCATATTCCGTTTTAAGATATTAGTTTCAGTTCCGGAGTAATTGGGGTTTTCTATGTAGGGAAATGGTGACGTCGCTGTTTCTCTAGAAAATGTTGACGTCACGCGAAGTGAAATGAACGCAAAAATGGTGTTATAGAACGCGCCCCGTCATTGTCGTAAAATGCTTCGCTGTTGTTAGCAACCGTCCCATTCCGTGAGCAAGATAGCGGCCGGGGCGCGTATTTATTCCAGGCCGCTCAAATCGCTTCTGGGCTGACAGTGGTGCCAACTGGTAGGAATTATCTGTCTCCCGAATTAGGCCCATAAAGGCCCCCCTTCTCCACCTCGATGGCCTACAGCCGCCTTGCGAATGCTTTCCGTCGTGTCCGCGGTTAATTCAAAGTCAAATTCCTCATATTTCGCAGTCAACCAGGCATTTCAGTGTACCCTTTCGATTGGCACCACCCGGCCGCCCCGTTTTTCCCGCCAATTTTGAAGGCACTTTTAAATGTGCCGTAATTTATCCAGTAATGTCATTTTGATGCAACAAAGTGATGGAATGTATGTTTACAGGCATGGGCTAGCTAGTTATGAACAAAAATCACAAATCCCAGACCAAGGCTACTTCCCCATTACAAACAGTAGCGTTTGTGTTTAGGATATGGAATAGCTGACATAGGAAGACACAATGACCACGGCTATGTCAGAGTAACCGCAAGCAGCGGTCATTCGAACGAATTATAGAACTGCACCAGAGGAAGGACAGAAAAAGCGCGCCGCAGAATTTTTTTCCGGTTCAAGGTCACGCAAGTTTAGGTTAAACTTGATGCACGACGTAGGGCGACTTCAAAACTTGTCGTATTGCAATTACTGTTAATTGGGGATATTTCATACTTTAGCTTTACCCCAATATACTTGACGCTGGATCCGCCACTGCATGGAGTTTGTATTACTGTATTATGAGAGGGAATAAAAGGCGACCCCGCCCCCGCCCCCCTAAAAACTCCATGTTAGCACAGGGAGAACTCATTCAAACTCTTGCCACATGAGATATTCCTCTGTCCGATCCTGGGATCGAACACAGGACCTCAGAGATGGAAGGTTGTGGCCTCAACCACTACACCACTATATATGCTGTCCCGATTGTGGATATAATGAGAGCACTCTCAAGTATTATGCATATTCTGAAGATGTCAATGGTTTGGCTCACGTGGAATCCCATGTGATTCATTTGTCCTGATGCAATAAACTTCCCGCTGTTGGAGATGGTTATGCAAGTAACATTATTAGTATGCCCACTCAAGAAATCTTGCTTGTGAGACTTTAGGTCTGATATGACCACATTGGTTCCTAGAGGGTACACACAATGAAGTTTGTCTGGATGAACCATTAGGCCTCCAATCACTTTTCCTGAAAAATATAAGAACACACAATGATCTGATCCATGCACTTGTAACATGTTCAATGCTTTCATTACTAGTGGAAGATCCTGCCACAGGGTATAGTCTGTTTTCCGTTTAAAGGCGCATCATATCCTCAGCCTTATATCTGAATCCCACCCAATTAGGGAACACCTCGGGGAACACCCACTCTGATATTAGTGAAACTTGAACGTGTGGAAAGTGAAATTATTATCATGAGCAAGATAATTATGAGAACTCCATGTGCCTTTCCAAGCATCAGCTATCAGACTGCTGATCAGAGTGGCACTCTTCTGCAGTGCGGTGGAATTCAGGTAACGCTGTGGGAGGGATGTGCCTTTAATGGAAAACAGGCTATAAAATTGGCCCCATGCAAGTCAAAAATGTCATGAGGAGAAAATAACTTCGAGGGTATGAGATAAAAAACCAGACACATTAGTTTGTCTTCCCCTATACTCACAAACTGAAACCTACATTTCAGCCAAAGGCAGTCAGAACAGCCAGAGCATTAGCAGTGGTTGTGTAGGGAGCAGGATGTGATTGTGAGATCATGGTTATTGGTTAATGTGAAAGAGATGCATATTTGTGCAATGCCACCTGATGCATAGCAATAATAATAATAAGCCTACACTCAAATCTTGTTCCCTAAACAATCACAACTATTTCCTGGGATGTTCTGCCTGCCTTTGGTCTGGCTATCTACCTTGTTGCTAGTTGCTCACTTGACATTATTTTCTCCTCGCTACATTTTAAAATTATTGCAATGGGCCAATGATTATACTGACCCTTTTACAAGTAAGAAACACCCTGTATGTATAACTGACTAGCAACCACTACGTGACCAAGACAATCTTGGTTGCTGGCAATTGTTGTTGAGGGGTTAGCAACTTCCTATACCAAGGTGGTGGCCATCAGCCAATTATACTTGTATGTAAGTGCATATGTTGCTAACCCTCAATAGGTGTACACTGTACCGTAGGCCTACACCTTGGTTGGAAGTGGCCAACCCCTAGCTAGCAGTCAACCTGCCTTCACCCACACATGAGGCAACTTCCATGACTTTTTTTAAACAATGAAGAAGTGCACTATTGGCACTAATGCGTCAATAATAACTTACTACATCAGCAGTGGTGTGAAAATTCATTTAGTGCCATTACACCAGTGGAAGATTCAGGTACAGGCATGGGTCTGCACTTTACTGAGTTATTATTTCATTGTCACCAATATGTTGTAATAACCCACACAGTCATGAACCTGTACCTTGTGCTGGTGCAACTGGCCCGAACTGGTCCTTAGTCTATCCAGTCGAGGGGTGGAAATTTTTGACATCTGAATAAAGATGGGACACACTTTTCTGGAGGGGTAGGGCAGGGCACAGTTCCATTCTGCCTCCTTTTCCCTCCCCCCATCTGCTAGCTTTTCACTGAAAGAACTCACCTTCGAATCCGATACTGGAAACCAGCTCTAGTTTCTTGCCAGCTCGCTCCATGTTTCCACTCTACGGTTGTGAAAACCGATAGCAATATATTCGTCTGTATACCAGCACCTCGCGAAAAACACGTCCTTCCTAATGACTCACTCCAGCTCAACTGATACGTAAACAAACTCTTGCCAACACAAATTCAACAGTTTCCATGACTCACATGTTTATAATCGCCAGGGAAACATTGAAGAAATCTGAGGATGATGTTGTTACACCTAAAGAGTTCTGCTATAAAGGGTGATAAAACTTTTTTTGTCGTTTTAGTTATTGACAAATGTAACGGATGTAAGGGTCCCGGGTTCGATACCAAGCCCGGGCACCCCCCCCCCCCTTCATCTCGTGCAGAGTTGGGGTCGTCTCTGGCTTCGTCTCGGGTGGGCCCTGGTTTTGAAACCAGCAATGCTGGTATGCTGGTCTGCTGGGAATTGGCACTGTTTTGCTGGTACCAGCATGCTGGTGTTTGCTGGTCATGCTGGTTTCAAAACCAGGGGGATTCCATGAGACTAACCACCCGGGGGAGTTCACAAAATGTACCACGTTTAAGACATTGCACTGCACATTGCACATCCCCTCCTACTCATCCCCCCTTCGCTCGCGGTGCCCGGGCGTTATTACGGAAAAAGGACCACTTGCAAAGCTTGTACAGTACATCTAGGTACCGTGCCAGATGCCCAAGAAGGGCGGTGCACTAAACCCAATTATTATAGAACTGGGTGGAGATGCTGCTTCCCTTAGGCTGCTTCCTCCTTCGCTTCATCCAACGTCGCGTCGGTCTGCTTTTGTGTGTGTGGTGTGTGGCCAGGAATAAAATAATATTCTTACTTCTTGGAAGTTATCGAACCACTCCCCACTCCTTGTCGTAACCGTCTTCTGGCAAGGCAATTATAAGCACTTTGGTCTAGAGGTTACTACCTACTGGCAATGAAAATGGCCTATTCACTGTTCCTTGGTTACTGAGGGCAAATAAAATAGCGGTACCAGTTTGAATGGGAGTCATTGGAACCTACCTCCGCTAGGGGCAAACAGCAGCTACGCCGTCTAGGCGGTCACGGTAGGAACTTCTACGTGTCGCTTCTCCCACCTTCTTCTTTATCTTCAATCTTCATGCTTCAAGTTCAAGATGGCTGTGGCGTCTCGTTGTTCTCGTTGTGTCAGCTAACAGGGCTAACGGGGAAGATCTTAGCCCTTCGTTCTGCGAACTAGTCGTATCCTGTGCAATTTATTACGTTACAAGCTTTCGCCGCTGGTTCTTCTTTCAGTGAGGCATTGTGAAGAGTTTGAGCGAAGCAGTGGTGAGTAGCACACTTTATAAACCAAAGGTTTGCCGCCATGCAGAGTGTATTCAGTGCATGCACAGATTGTCAGATGCGTGAGGTCTGAGGTGTTACTTGTACCAGTTTGTTGTATATCTCATGTTGTATATCAAATGGAATAGTCATACTTGGGTCAGGCCCAGATGAACTGACAATTTTGTGGCTTGTGGTATTGGGTGGGATGAAGAGTATCAGACTCATTTAATAGCAGATTTCTCCAGTGCACAATGGTTTTAATGGTTCAGTTAGCTAGCCTGCAGGTCAGACGTAGGTTAGGCCCTAGTCACGCATTAAATAAATATCCTGCAATTTGTTGCTTGTGACACAATCTCCCGTGTGACCAACAGTCTACACCAGAGTTCATAATTTATTTTGGAATGAATTAATTCCATGCAGTCCCACCGAGAACTTGGCAGGTTCCGCCCATTCAATCCAATTCCATTCTAATTAAATTTGCAATTCACTACCATTGGGTTCCAGTCAATTCCATTCATTCAACTTCAAATTGTTCAAAATGGTGGTTCATCATTTGGTTCAATTGAGTGTTTATTTTATTGGCAATTTCATTATTATATTAGACATTCACTTTCAATTTGTCTGAGATCTCCGGATTATCCCTGTACAATCAAAAGTTTTAGTGTTGAAGGTATATTCCAGTCATTGAATATCTGTTAGTGTCATATGTTTAATTTCATTTAGTGCACAATTATGCAAATACCATAGAGGATACTATGTACAGGATGTTCCAAGCATCAGGGTAGATCGCTAAGATCCCCGAAGTTGTTTGTGTAGCTTGGCTTCAGTGCAGTTTAGTGCCGCAAAAGCCTTGCAGGTTGCTATATATTTTCTGAATCTACTCGATGAGCTGAGTCGAATGACACTATTCCTAGAGTGTGGAAATGCTTGGTTCAAGAGCAATTGAATTTTGAAATTGCAAGTAATAACAATGAATAAAATGAAAGTAAACAACTATTCCTTTGTTGAGACTGTTCACTCCCATTGTTGAGTGAAGTGATTCTCAGTGAAAACGTGAGTTGCCATGGCAACATGCTGTGAGGGATGCTGAATGATGTAAATAAACGGTTGTTTTTGGTTCGTTGGACATAGAACGAGAGTGAAGGAGTTTAATTTAACGTCATTCAGGAGCTGAGGCATATCATTGCGTATCTGGAATTGGGCAAGCGTTCCTAGAAGTAAGGAGGGAGGATGGTGTCTCCTGGGCCACTGCCCAAGGCCTCTTGCCCGCCAACAAGTGTTGCCGTAAAATGAATCCTAAGCTTTTTAAATTACTAAAGACATGCCCCATTCTGATTGTGTTGGTATTATCTGTGAGACGTTGGAGTGACCCCACCAGTACTGTCCATTGTGGAGCACACGCCACACAGCAGTCGAGCCGAGCACACGTGCCCACTTTCAGTTCCCCTACTACCGGGCTCAGCAGAAAGCGGAAAGATGGCCACGATTGCAGATATCCAAGACCTTCTGGCTAAGATGGAGTCAAACATCACTAACAGACTTGATCAAGTAGTGGTGCAGTTTGAAGACCGCTTTGGCAGTTTTCAGGAAGACCTAGTGACAGTGGCCACGAAGGTAACGAAACTTGAAACCCATCTTAGTGAAGTTAACCAGCGGGTACGCTATTTGACTGATCAACTGGCAATGCTACAAAACCACTCCTGCCGTAACAACATCATCTTTTACTGGGTACGTGACAAGCCACTAGAATCATGGTCTGAATCCGAAAACCAGATCAGAAACATCATCGCTGAGTACCAACTGCATGATGATCCAGGGAAAATTGAATTTGAGAGAGCTCACCGTATTGGGCGATTTCCAGGCAATAGACCAATTATTGCAAAACTACTCAGGTTCCGGGATAAGCAAGCAATTCTGTCAAAAGGACGAAATTTGAAGGGAACAAACATCTATATGAGTGAAGATTTTGCCCAGTTGACTAGAGCAAGGAGGAAGAAATTGATGAAATTCCTGACCTTGGTCAGGGAGAAAGGTCACCGAGCTGCACTTCGTGCCGATGTACTGAAGATAGATGGGGCCTCTTTTGAACTGGACATAAGTGGAACTGGCCTGATACAAACTGGGGGAAAACCAGCCATGGTGCTTCTGGAGGCTTTACGAACAGCAAGCCACACGGTTCAAGAAATCTATGAAGACGAAGACGCTGTGTCGCTTACTCACACGGAAACTGAAGCAAGTGGAATTGAAGAGAGTCCAGAACGATCAGAGTCACAGTCACAAAAAAGACCGCCATCTGCATCCCCTGAGGAAGCTGCGCCACAAAAAATACAGAGTTCAAGCTCCGGTAAGAAGAGTGACCAAAAATCAAAGAAAAAGTGAAACGCATTCTCCAGCGCAGAACAGTTAGAAGGTCAGCAGAATGTGGGAGAAAGTAACCTACAAGTAAGCGAAGTTGGAAAAGCGATAAGGAAGAGACAGCGGAAAAAATCATTAAGTGAGGTGAAAAGGAAAGTTGGGGTAGAAAAAAGTGATTGGTGTCAAGGTGCAAGTGTCAGTGTTGATAACAGTGCGAAAAATCAAGGTCATATCCCAGTGTCCACCATTTCTTCTGACGATATGAGCAGGGCAATGTCGCCAAGTGAGTTTAATACAACACCACGACCAACGTCAATTTGTCTGAGGTGAGAAACCATTTCTTCATGTACGAGCTGCACCGGTGTTCACAATAGAGGAGGATGTATCCAGATCAGGGATGGAAAAAGAACCGCTTCTTTGGGCGGTAAGCGGTTCTTTTTCTATCCCTGCACATGGAAAAAAGAAGCGCTTCTTGGAAGGAAGCGGTACTTTTTCCATCCCTGATCCAGATTAATGAACCCGCACACGATATCATACCCCGGTAAAACTGATGGACCTGTAATTGTGGAGCAGAGTCAAAAGGACACTCAACCTACGAACTTGAGTAGTGTATCTGTTTTTTTGGTTGGGGATAGTTTAAGTGGAAAACAGGTTAATGCCTCACAACAAAACAAGAGCACTAAAATATCACTGCCTGAAAAGAGGAAAAGATTTATAAATATAATTTCCTGGAACATAGCTGGTCGAAATTTGGCAACTGCATGGAGATTAATGAAAACAATAAGTAAGAAAGCGAATATAATAGGTTTTGTAGAAACTTGGGCGGAGAAAGAGATTCAATTGTTTTTTGGAATGCCAAACTTTAGAAGTTTTCAAAGTCCAGCAGTACGAACCTCAAAATTTGGTCGTGCAGCAGGTGGATTATTCCTGACAATTCAAGAAGAATTGAACCCTAAATTAATAGCAAAGGACGATACGTATGTTGCTGTCGAGGTTAAAGGGGAAAAGAATGACAAGGTTCAGGTCATACTTTTCTACTGCCCACCCACATGTTCGATATCAATTCAGATGGAGCCTGTAGTCAAATTAATAGAAAATGCCACCGAAAAAGGAATCTCGACAATTTTAATGGGAGATTTTAATTCCCGGATTGGAAATTACAATTCAAACGTTATTGAATCAGATTTGGTAAGTTGCTGGAATACCCTAAGACAGGTAAAGGATGAGGTTAAAAATCAAAACGGAAAGAAGTTAATAGAAATAATTGAAAACCTCTTATTGTTTATTCTGAATGGAAATGCCCCGTCCGATAAGCCTGGAGAATACACATTCATCAGCAAACTCGGCCAGAGCACAATAGACTATAATTATATTAACATCAGCTGACCTAGCCCCTTGCGTAAAATACCTAAAAATAAGAATGGTGACTGAATCGCATAATTTTCCCCTAGAAGGAACTATTGAATTCGCTTAGAATGAGAAAACCTTTCAAAACTGCACCTGCATTATTCTTATTACCCCTATGGACGACTTTGGTTTTCTATTTGATAACCTAAGGGAACAACAGGAGTCAGACGAGGAACAAGATGGTAATTTAGTGAATCCAATAGAAGCGCTAACCACAATGATTAGAGTAAAATTAACGGAATTTGGACTGATAGTTTCTAGGTCACGCGCGCCCTCTCCCAATAACCGAATTAAAGTAGCCCGGCCTGTTTTGACAATGATGTACAACAGGCAAAAGACGAGGTAAAGAAGTTACTACAAACCTGGGGGACATCAGAAACGGCAATTAACAGGGAAGCATATATAAAAAGGAGAACGAGCTACAAAAATCTATGTCTTGCAAAAAAAAGAAGATACTTTTCACATACGCTGAGGCAGAAATGACTAGATACAACAAATCCCGGAGAGTTTTGGACAACAGTAAAGTGGGCCAAAAAGCAAAATTCCCGTCAAATGCTTGATGATATAACACGGTGGGAATACCTGAAGTTGAATTATTCTGAGGCTGAACCGTCTCTACCAAATGTCAAATTAAGGGATTTGGAAGTTTTTCAATACGACCTTACATTGGACGGGCCACTTATAAGGACTGAACTGGAAAATGCCATAAAGAAGCTCAAAACCAAAACATCCCCTGGACCAGTCTTGATATCAAACAGATTAATAAAAGACAGTAAAACAAGTTTAACGGAAAGATATCTGAAGATATTCGACAATTGTATCCAATCACAATAAGTACCAATCAACTGGGGGCAGGCCAGAGTGACACTGATATATAAAAATGGTGACAGGGAGTTACCAGAAAATTATCGCCCTATTGCAATATTCAACAACTGGTTCAAATTATTTACTTCCAGTTCCATATTAACAGATAGGATGCAAAGATGGGCAAACACTCATTAAAAAATCCCAGATTGGCAGGCGGCATTCCAAAAAGGGAGGGGCTGTATGGACCATTTGTTTACTTTTCACATCTTGCTGTAATTCAGAAATATTTATCCAGACCAAAAGGTCAGTTGTAGACTCTTTTTATTGATCTTTCGAAAGCATTCGACTCGGTTAGACATGACAAATTATTCATAAAACAGATTGGTATGAGTGATAAGATAATGAGATTACTGCAAGATATGTACACTAAAATGGGCCTAGTTTCGGAACACAAACCAGAGCAAATTAAGATAACAACAGGATTACCCCAGGGCGAACCTTTAAGTCCATTCCTATTTAATTTATATTTAGCAGATTTATATTCAGAGTTGGCATCTGCAGGTGCTAAAGGGGTAAACTTTGGACCCGGGCAAGAGGAAATACTGTTATTGGCATACGCTGATGATATAATTTTGATTACAGACAACCCATGTTATATGCAGAGAAACATTAACATATTAGTGGAATATTTTAGAGAAAATGAGCTACGAATAAATCTAGAAAAAATCAAACTTGTTTGTTACCACAAGGGGGGAAGAAAATCTGAAAAAAGCTTCTTCTGGCAAGACCAAAAAGTAAAGAACGAATAATCCTATACATATCTTGGGGTTCCTTTTAAGTGTTCAGGTAAAATGAACGAAGCAGGGGAATTTTTTAAAAGAACGGCTATGGCTGCAATAAATTCACTCTGGCCGGTTTTCATTAAACTAAAGCTTAGAGACCTTACTGTGGCAATAAAACTCTTCAATACCCACATTGTGCCAGTTTTACTGTATGCATGCCCAATATGGGGTCCCCAGCATATGGCAGAGATACTTCAGGTCCAA